>JAOEHI010043747.1:0-10000 GCA_025447815.1 Percopsis transmontana
TGACCAAACTGTCAGAAACAGACTCCATGAGGGTGTCATGAGGGCCCGACGTCCTCTGGTGGGACCTGTGCTCACAGTGCAGCTTGATCTGCATTCGCCAGAGAACACCAGTATTGTCAGGGCCGCCATCCTGTTTGGAAATTTCCAAACAGGACCAGGATTTAAATCAGTTCCGACAAAGAAGGGTTATGGTTTACTATGGTCTATGAATATCACAGTTGCTAAGACAGAGTCCCAATTTAACAGCTTTGGGGAGTCAGACAGACTTGCCCTCTCCTGGACAGTATCCGAGGGTTCCCAGAGCATCGAGACTGTTGACAGGCTCGCATATTTTGAATATAAATGAAAGTACACCCAGTAACCCACCGCGTAACATTAACCTGTCTCGGCCAGTCAGTGTTCAAGCGCTGCAGACACACTTAAAATAGTGTTCTGTTGGAATCTGACTGTGGGGTATCTGAGAGAGTGTTATATGCAACACAAGGAAGACAAAAATGTTAAATGGATTCAAAACTGTTATTTAATGGAAACCATTGTCCATTTTCAACAATTTTCAGCCAATTGTAAAGTTTGCATGCAAAGAATATAGTGCACCTCACCTGGTATGAAGTATTTCTATTATATAATTTAGTCATATTGATGTATACTATATGCAAATATGTAGGTTCCTTTTTAAAGTTAACTATTTGACATTTTTAAATAGACGGGTTAGAAATGTGTTTTGAAAAAACAATGGCAGTCATAGGAGGCTCCGGTTCATTGAGTACCATGTAAGCGGGGGACTGAGGTAAGGAAGCAACCCAGGGTTTAAAAAAAGTTCAATATAGTTTAAAAGTTTGAAAAGGATATCATCTACTAGAAGTGATTGGAATTATTAAGAAGTTGTTGATCATCGGAAATGTTATGCTTTGAAATACAGCTATGTAGCAAATTGTCACCAGTAGGCTAAACCATGCCTGTATGCGGTGGCATGTCTTCCCTCTGACCCTGCTAACTTGCTGCAGCCTACTGTAGTGAAATTCCCACACGCTAAGCATTGTGGGTAAGAGCGGGGCATGAACCCGCATAAACCAGCCGACACCTCCTTCGCGGGACACTGTCATCTACACCTCCATACTTAACATGGATCACACACTGTCCTATTAAACTAATAAAAGCCAAAAGTTTTTTGTGTGTGTAAATCTGTTGGTAGTAGTTAGTCACTATTTTAACTAGCCACACATAGCCTACCAAACACGTGTAATATTAAATTAGATTGTATGTGAACTTTAAATATAGAGGGGAAAAATTTAAACAAAAGCAATAGGTATCAAGTGATTTACCTTTATTGATGCATTATTTTTTTCAAAGCTGTTTCTTAGCAACTTCCATAGGCCTAATCTACATCTATATAGGCTATTATCCTATTTTCACACAAAAAAAAAGAATTGTACAAATGTAAAGAAAATGCGCCTATATTTTCTCATATAGGTGTTCTTCCAACTATGCAAATATCATTAATGTCTATTCAGTTGAATAGACATGAATATGTGAATATAAAAATTCACTGAAGGGTTAAAAAACGTTATTCGACTAATCATGACGTCAGTCACAGATAAATAGAAGTGAAGCTTCCTCTAGAAGTTGAATATTCGTACTGAAGTACCATACAAACCACTTGTACTTTCCTGCTTCAGTTAGCGTAATGAGATGAGGTAAGACACGCACCGTTACTTGTGAATAACAAAAGTTTGCATTTGCATGCAAAACACAAGCTTTGTTTATTATAACGACAAATCTTTGTTTTAAAAATAGATACTTTTTTTGCACGGGAAGCACGACTCAATAAACAAAATGGAAAAATAACCAAAACAAAAAACAAAAAAACCTTACTGCAACGTTTTCCGCGTTGCAAATCAACATGCAAATTCCCTTTAATTCTGTTATTATTTTCGACAGGATTTTTTTTATGGGAGGGGGCGAAGGACAATTTTAAGTTTGACTAACGCCACAGATCCACTGTAACATGTAATGTCTTACTTGCAGACTCACCATCAGACATATCTACCTTTTCGTGTATAACCTCTTCCAATTCTGCGGTCATACGTGGATACTGGCAAATACGACTGCGAGGTTTTTTACTTTTGGTCGAGGTGAGAGGCTACATAAAATACAGAAGTCAATCCAGATGTTGCCTACACAACGGTTCTTTTATAAGCAACAGACTTCACACTGAACTATTTCAGTACTAATACAGAAGCCTATATGTCCGTACAATAGGGCCAATTGTTTATTTGTATGGGACCTTTTATACAAAATTGCATGCATTCATAATGTAGCTATTCCCTTGTCCACTATAGAGGCATCTATAGTCTATTATTGAAACATATGAAGGTAATTATTGTAGCATCTAATTAAATGGCTGTTGTTTTACTTTCAGATGCCTTAGTGGACACATTTTACTCTATAGGGGTTGTGATGACCTTCTGCCAGCTATTCTCTGTTCTAGAGTTGTTCCACATTGCAGATGGCATTGAGAAGGGCAGGCTTTTACCACGCGTTGTCCAGGTATATGTCCCACAGTGATGTTTCTTCTGTGCCATCAGGTGACCTTATAGGTTATTATAAATACAAATACATGCGTTTGGTTTCAGGTATTGGAGCGGAACCTCCTGCTATTCTTGGTCATTATCATGACGGAGGAAATCCAAAGTAAACCCGTTGTTTGTGTACAGTTCTTCCTGTGGAATATTCTAGGTCTATTGAGGTACATAATGTGCACTGCATCTCTGAACTGAGCCCAAATTTAGTCAGTGTGATTTCATGTGAGACGAACACAGTAAAAAGTGGAGTTGAAGAACAGCACTAACCCTAACCCTAACTATACTATATATATATATATATATATATATATATAAAAATTCACTTCTTTCTACTCTGTTAGATCAGCTCCAAGATTTTTTAGCACTTTGCAGTTTAGCAATTATTGACTGTTTGAAGAGTCAATGATAACTTTCGATTATTGTAATTATTGACTGTTTTGAGGAGCGAATAATAACCTTCGTGTAATGTTGTGCAAATGCATAGGTAAAGTAACCTTGTTACATGATGCTGTCCTTATTCTAGGAGAAGGTTATCTGCTTGCAAAAACTGGTGGTTAACCAGTTCAACTGTTGACAAATGTACTAATTGTAAGTCGCTTTGGATAAAAGCGTATGATTGATAGATAGATAGATATACCACAATATTGTATGTGAACACCACAATAATCCTCAGATTTGGGAGATTTCAAGACACCGTTTCTAAAGCTGCAATGTTTAATAGTGCAACTGTTTCCCAATGGTCTTTTGCAATGTTCACACCTTTTGTTTGAGTTTTGTCCGCTAATGTCTGCCAATTTGAGCTTGAAACACTAGTTAACATTTGTATCTCTGCTCTCTGTCGACAGATACCCCCATGAATTTCTGTGTGTTATGGGCACATACTCCTTTGGCATGCTCTGGACTCGCTACACACTCTGTATCCCTATATACGTCCTGTCTGCCACCACCGAAGGTAAACAGTTATATACGAGATACGCACTATGAGGACATTCCCTTCGTTTTCATTTATCTTACAATAAATGGAAATAACCCAAGTGTTAAGCAATAAGGGGTTGTACCAAGGATAATTTCCCTTCCAAGTAACTTCACATTTTAACTGGCCTCATACATGTACCAATAGTAACGTGTCATGAGTGGCGAGTGTCTACAGGAAGTGAGTAAGCACAGCGGGCGACGGTGATAACATATCAGGAAGTGTGTGAGGAAAGTCAATTCCAAATTCACATTTGTGTGCACCAAGTGATAATGAGTTCAGAAATCTAACGCCACCATACTGGGATGCCATCCGGGGTTAGAACCTGTATGTGCAGCTTGCACTAAAACAATACCAACACCACATGCATTTGGGAAGTTAAAAGATAATCAACGCACATACAGCCAGTGACATTAACACTTAACATCCGTGTTCGACCTTACGAGAATGGTCTCTGGATTAGTGAGGAGCTCTACTCATTGGTTCATTGTGTGTCCCTTGGGTGCTGGGTAAGATGGATTCTGTGCTTTTTCCAGGTTTGACCATTTACCAGTCCCTGCGTTACTTTGAGTCAGTAGGGAATACCTCTGTGCAGCGTGCCGCTTCATCATCTGCACACCTTCAATTACCCTGCGTGCTGAAGGCCTACCTTCCTATTCTTGCAGCCGGTAAGATAATTTATGCCTGTCCATCTACAAATGTCTATGCTATTATTAACCTCATAAAGAAGCCCATAACCATAATCTAGCTAGAGCTGTGTTTCACACCCCTGTCCGCCCACATTGGTGTTTTGAGTTAACGGACCCCTCTTTATTGACATCTCGCTGGCTCTCCCAAGTCAGTTTTGATGCACCCATGGGCGGGTACATTTAACATCTTATTTGTCATTGGTTCTTTTGAGTAGACGCACTTCAACTTCAACACAAGAGGTCTAATGAGCATAACTCAGAACGCCTAAACTGGCCACCACTGAAGTGTGCTAAAGCGTATATTTCAGTTGTGAATAGATTTCAACTGGGGCCTTATAGTCTAACAAGTGTGGATACATTGTTTGGTTGCTGGTCTTACCTTAGAAACATGCTAACAGTGCTATTGTCTTCCTAGGGGCGTCTGTTACAGTGTGGCAGTTACTAAAGGAGAGAAAGCAACAGTTGGAAAAATGGAGCAGGAAGATGAAAAGAATGTGACACAGTCACAGTTTAAAACTAAGAGTAAGCAAAGATAAAATCCCTGGAAACACAGACTTAGTCTGGAGTCTTTTTTTCAGAGATATAAGGAAGGAAGATGTCGATCGATCAGGATTTGCGCGCGCACAGTCCTAAAAAGAGGTCATCACGCCTGTGGGTGGACAGGGGCTTTAAGATGGAAAGACAAACCCCAACTATTTGGAAAAAAATATGCATGTATGTATTGACATCTTATTGACATCGTATGTAAAGAATGTTAATTTAGTTAAATATATTGTTTTTGAATCTGAACACCAAAAACAATGGCTTCCATTTCTCAATGAGATATTTTTTTTTAATAGGACAAAATAATTTCCTTTTGACAATGTAGTAATATAGTAATCATTTTAAACGAATAAAGCTAAGTTGCGGCAGTATGGAATGACAGTGCTCATACTTTCTTAGACTTGACATGGTAAACATGACACACAACAGCTTTAACATTGACAGTCTCTGCATTTGTAACAAGGTTAGTGTGTTTGTGTGTGTTTGTGTGTGTGTGTGTGTGTGTGTGTGTGTGTGTGTGTGTGTGTGTGTGTGTGTGTGTGTGTGGTTCAGGTTTTGGCAGGGCTACCAGCCGTAAGCTCTCGTCCACACAGTTTTCTTCTTAAACTCTGCAGACGCTCTCAGAGCGACCAAGGCAGCTAAAGTGCAGTAGAGAAAGGAAGGAAACAGAAATACATTAACGATCAAATACATATTTGTGGTTAAAGGCCTTCCTTTTTCAAGTATGATGGGTTTTAGCTTTACAATGTGTGATGTTGGCTGTTTGATTTTCAAGGCCATTTATCTAACCCTAAATAGTTTTTCTTTTTAAGATAAGACTTATTTTCATATCAGCAGAAACATGTTTATATAGCAGGTGCACATTAGGACAATATCTTTTAAGACGTAGGCTAAATATGATCTGTTGTAATGGCACTGTTTTAACATTGTGCTTTTAACCTTTGGCTGTGCTGACAGACGTCTCTGACAGGCCCTGTTGAGGATCTTCCGTAATATTGAGCAGCCAATCTATGAACTGAGACAGGAAACATGTAAATGAACACGGTATAGTGTCACCGACCTACTTAAGCCCAACAAACCTCCAAAAACAAACCTTCTGGGACTGGCTACTCCACGGTTCTTTGGCCAGAAGTTGCGTCAGGCTGTGGGGCAATCCCAGCAGGCACCGGGGCAGGGAGCCCTCCGCGAGGGACTCCTCGCCGTACAGCCGGTGCACCAGAGTGGGAGGTTCGCAGCCCGGTTGCCACGGGAACCACTGGGGTCGGATTCCCAGGAGGAGAGGCATGGAGTGGTCGCCCCAACTAACCACAGCTCCTGCAAACACTTGGAACAGGAAGTCCGTGGCCTGGAAAACAGCAGTACGAGTTATTCCAGCCTGCGTAGCTTAACACGGGCATTTAGCAGTTATGTATACAGTCAGACAGAGGGGCTCCGCAGGGATGTGCTTTTTTGTATTGCCAGGAATGTGACGTATACATCGTACTCTCATCTACGTGCCAAAAAAACCCTAAGCTCCCATCATAGAGGCCCTCATGTAGGACATGCGTCACCTATAAATTTTCCTCTCCTTCAAGCTTTTGGAAACGTACCAGTTTGGTGTCTCCACACCTGACGGAGGTGGTGCCACGGGCAACATTTCTAATGTGTCCCATCAGCTCCAGAAGCCACTCCAGCCGTCTGGAGACACCTGCAGCACAGGGGAGGTTCAACTAGAAATGTGAAACTAGACCAAAGCAATGGATTTTCAACTGAGCTGTGTGTGTCTAATTATGTTAGTTAGCTAGTTATGCTAGTTAAAGGTATGTCCCTTAACTGCATTATAGCGCCCCTAGAACCACACATTTTCACGGAGCTCGGTTTACATTTTGAAACACACGTGTTCATCATTGCTGTGTGGCTATGAGCTCTGCACGGGGGAGGAGTAGAGAGGAGTGCAGGGCACTCACCACTCAGGGGCAAGCGCTGTCAAAGAGTTTCGAACCAGATCATTTCTGTAAGGCTGATTTCACACACAAGGGCGATTAAAGGCACAAACCTAGGACTGTAGCATTAATGATGTGCACACAGGGGTTTTTTGGGCCATTTTGGCCTTCTTAACACAGCATCAGCGATGTAGTAGCCTACCTTTCTTCCTTGTATACATTTTCATCAAAGGTGAGTGTGAGTAACTCTCTATTAGCTTATCGGTCCCCTGTTTGACCTGTGTTGGGGCTGGAGGCCAGACGGCATTGGTAGAGCGTCTGGAGGAGGAGCCAGCCGACTCTTTGGCTCGGCCAACCACGGAGCACGGCAGCGATGACATCATTAAGGCCCAGTAGAGGGACTCTGCCCTGGGAGGTCAGGTAGGCCAGAACAAAGCAGGTCTTTTCCATGGCAGCCTGCACAGGAAATACATTACTGTACATCCAGTATACTGTATCTTTACGCGTTCAGGTTCAACCAGCGTTCAGGTTTGTTTTGATTCTGTTATTAATAATACCTCTTTGACTTGCGCTATCCGGTCGATCTCTGTATCTGATAACTCCGACAGACACTTGGCAACGGCTACATACAGGTCCACCTCATCATCCTGAAGCACATCACATCATTAGCAGACAAAACCACCCGCAAGCACTCCCCCTGGTGTACAAAATGTGCTCTGCATGGTGTTATTTACTGGAAGCATAGGTATATTTAAAAGGTATTGTATATAGTAGTGAATATTTTGTCTTCATACTTTTACCCTTTATGTACCTGAATGTGGTTGGGCAGGAGGTTGAAGACCTTCTCCACGGTGGAGCACAGGGTGGCCCAGCAGCTGTTGGGGGGGTTAGGGAGGGCCATGGCTTGTGCCAAGCCCTGCAGCAGGGCCCGGCAGAGGGGCCCTCGCTGGGCTCGCCGCTCCGGCTGAAACAGCTGAGCGCCCAGGCTCTCCACGTGCACCTGGAGCTTGTCCTCGGCCACGTGCTTCATCCACGTGCCCAGCGTCTCGAACAGGTGGCCCCGCGTGCGATACTGAGGGTCGGAAACGCCATGGGAGTGTTTCATGAATGAATAAATTAATGAATGTTGCATTAAAGCTACAATCTCAAACTGTCTTCATATTAATACATATCTGTTTTGCTGCTATTTATTGCTCACTGAGGTATACAATAGGGATTCAGCCTGCTGCCTCATTCATGAAAGCGTTTCCATTTGCAGTTCTTATAGTTTTGATAATCTGGGTGCAATATTTTCCCAGAAAAATGGGAAATCAGTATCACACAGAATATACAGTAAGCGACCCCATTGGCCCATGCACTTACCACTTACTTCCTGTAGGTGTCGCCAAGAATGACCTAAACTGGAAAGTAGCGTCCAAGTGTAAAAAAGCAAACTTACACCAAGACTGTGTACAAGTGGGGGAGATAGCCATGAGCCCAGGAAGAGAGAGGCGCTCTGGGAGGACTGGGCTTGGCATGCTGCCAGCACGATGCAATGATGCTGTATATCCTCTCCTATGAAGAAGAAAGGAAGAAGAAAAACAGGCTCTACAAAGTAGAGTTCACTCCGCTAGTGTGTCTATGAATGTGTTTGGGCTGTGGGCGTGGCCTTACCGAAGTTAAGTCTCATGAGAGGGGACAGAATAGCACTCCAGTTGACGGGAGGATACTGGAAACTTGGCCCTACTGAGGCCAGAGGTGCCAGCGCAGTGTTGACCGGCCCTGGATGGAAAACCTCTGGACCTAGACGCAGGAGATATGATTATGAGATATTATGACTCTTAAAATGGTCATGTGTTAACATTTCCACCTTTCATGAGTACCCGTTTTGAGCAAGGTATATATATTAGGGGCAGGATAGTCTAGTGGTCTCGGTGTTTGACTCCCAGCCAAAAGGTCATGGGTCAAACCCTGGAATTGGCCTACCTGTTAGGGCTGTCAAATATACATTCGATATTCAATTATTTAATGTTGTACTGTTCCAAACCATCTTGTGTGTGCTCTAAATGCCAATGTTTTTTGTTTTTTTAAATTCGCCCATAGCCGCTACAAGCCAACGAACCATTAATGTCACATGAGAATAGCGGAACAACCTGCAGTAGCTGGTAAAGGTTTTGATAAAGTGCAGAATTAGGAAAACATATGGGAAAGTATCGCTTCAACCAGACCAAATGTGATCAAATGAAATTATTTTATATTTATCGACGAGCCGCTAATACTGTACATTAATAATATCATCAGAATACTGGACAAAAAACTAAATGTATCGTCATCACTGCATGACTGCTGCTCTGGCAATTGAACTAATACAGTATTTTTTATTAATGGTACAGCAGTAATAATTGAAGGAGACGTTAGACATAGAATAAGACACACAAACCTTTCCTGCCTGCCTCGGTTAGAAACTCAACAATGGACCTGATAACGCTCTTCTCTGAGAGGTAGCTGAAGTCCTGAGGCACTGTGAGCACGTGATAAGGGGGACACAAGCGGAAAAGTGACAGTTAATCCACCCATCATACCGGTACCTGGTCAGAACTAGTGACGCGCCAGCCAAAAAGTATCAGGGCAGCTGCTGTGGATTACCTGCCGTGTGAACGTGACTGCTGGACATGTGGGCCAAGTGCAAATGGCCCACCAGACAGGCACTGTTGGACTGCAGCCCAAGGGCTCCTGAGAACGTAATGATCTAGGGGATATAATCAGACAGCCGTGGATTTCAGTGAAGTCAAGGCAAAGATTTATTACAAAATATTTGTAATCTTTTATTATAATTTTAATGTAGTTTATATTTATTTTAATATTAGTTTATATTTAAATAACATTTCCATAACATTTTCACTGTTATTTATTATTTTTTTATTGTATTTCTTTGTTGTTGTCCATTGCTTACGACGGGTCAAAAAGCGATGACCTTTTCTGGCCCTAGGCCCCCAAAACAACCCCAAGATAATAACACAAATATACTGTATATTGAACTATATAAATATTAAAAAGAGTCAAAATACCTATATTCAAAAATATTATGGGAGGGTGGGGGCGGTATTTACAATCACTAGCCCTTCATTGGGACCCCTGTTGTAAAGTAAAACGGGCTCCTGTACCTGTGTGATGGAGCGAATGACCTCGTTGAGTCTGCCCTGCTGCTGGGAGGACTGCTCTGATTCACTTTTCAGCTACAACACAAAAGAACCGTCAACATGGACATCAACTGACACGACAGTTAATGACCCCATTAACAAGAGTTCAAAT
>JAOEHI010043747.1:15000-21350 GCA_025447815.1 Percopsis transmontana
TCATTTGAAACTACTTATTAGCCATCAAGGGCTGGGAGTGTTATTTTTAGCCATCCTTCAGTGAATTTGTTTTTAACACAGTTGCAAGTGGCAAGGGACATACAATTTTCTTTTTACTTGTCTGAGATGGAAAAAGTCCAAATGTATATAATGTGAGGTACACAGAGTCAAATTTTGTGAAGTGTTCCATATGCATGTATCTATAATGTATAATGCATTGCGGTCTTCACCAGAGCCAGGCACAGTGCTGATTGTACTGCAGCTCCTCAGGACTCTTCTTGCCTTGTTTCTGCTGCATTTCCAGGTCGGCACGACGACCCTGCGGCCAAAGACACAGTGGACCTTACCTCCATATACATGTATATATACATTATGTTAGGTGCATCTTAACTTGCATTGGTTGAAGTCTTATAGAGCGATGAAAGACTGACAAACAGACATTTTCTGATAAGACACATTGCCAAGAAATGTTTCACACAGGATTTTAATGTACTAATTGTAAGTCACATTGGATAAAAGCGTCTGCTAAACGCTGTAAATGTAAAGAAAGACAAACGCTCAAGTTTTGACCATGTTCCCTTGTTGAGAAATATACTAACGGCAAAACACACAAACACACACACACACACACACACACACACACACACACACCTACCTGTAGGACTGCGTGGAAGGCTCGGCTCATGAAGCTGCGCCAAGCTTGGGGCAAGAGGAGGGCGCGGTGCCACTCTGACGGCTGGATGTTCACCTAGACCCCAATAACAACAACAACAAAAACAACAACTGCTGCTGATTCCTCAAAGGTTGGAAAGGAAGAAAGGGGCCGCGTGGCTCGAGGGTCTACCTCGTGAATAAGGGCCATCAGCGTTAGCCGGTAGCTACGGCTACGGCTGGTGAGGAAGCGGATGATCGGCTGGCCGTCGCGGTCCGTCTGGACGGGCAGCTCGTAGCAGAGGAGGAGCCCCACTAGGGGAAACACACACATACATCTTTATGACGATAATGGCTGCTCTCAAAGGTCTGGTCATCAGTTACAATTACTATTATAATACAATCACAAGGTTCAGGGTCATGTCATTCAATACTAGCAAGATATCAGATCAATTAAAAAGGAGTAGTGTGTGTTTATAGGCTTTGGCCAATCACGTGCCTTGGATTAGCACCCCCAAAACAACAATGGTGCAATTTTGCTAAAAGTAGTTCCTCTCAACCACTTTAGTCATTTATATTGGGGAATTTTGAAATGGGTATAATTGTATAAAGATACATCTGATACATGCTGCCCCTTTAATATCCATTAATGTCCCGGTTAAACAGGAAAACCAGCCGCTCACCCGCTAGTCCCGGCTTCAGTCCGGGCTGCTTGTTCTTTTCGTAGGCCTTCAGCATGAACGCCGGGATGCCCGCCACCGTCTTGCCCTGGTCCGAGCGCAGGCCCCCCCCTCTCAAGGCGGAGAGGTACACCCCCCGGGGCATCTGGGCCATCTCCTGCCTCACCAGCGCAGTCAGGAAGACCTCGTACGCTGAGGCACAGAAGGGGAAAGACGAAAAAGAGGCGTAAATAGCATCACTTTTTTATTAGTAAAAAAGACGATGAAAAAAATCAAGATGATTTCAAGTAAACAACTTTAAATTCAATATAACATAACTGGTAGCCAATAAAGGTGAGATAACAAATTTTTTAAATAAAAAAAAAATAATTATGTAGTTTCGTTGTAATAATTTTAGGACAAACTAAATGTTTCTTTTCTCGTTGATAACATGAATCAAGTCGCACAGTGAAAAATGCAAATCTAAAAACAAGATGATAAGCTCGCACCGGGCTGGGCAGAGATGTTGGTGAGGCTCAGGAGTTTAATGTAAGACGACCCAGGGACAGACAGATCCTTCTCTTCTTCTTCTTCATTCTCCTGATTTTGTAGCTCCTCCTCCTCGCTTTCCAGATTCTTCGGGACAGGACGGGCCTGGCAGGAAGACAGACAATAAAAGTGTTTGTAAATATTAAAAGTAAAGATCCTACAAACGCTCCATTAGAAGGCAATGTCTTAGCGGGTTGTGAACGCCATTTGAACTAAACAATTAGTCAGAGTCATGGGCCCCATCATAATTTCTCTATTAACTTTAAATTCAATATAACATAACAGCGCAAACTTATAATTTCTTACTAACAACATATTTTCAGAGCAATATGCCTAACCGCTACCTGTCAATTAATACTTCTAATTGCACTTAGCGTAAGTAAGAGATAGACATGTCCTACGAAAATGCTAATTAACAGTAGTAGTAGCGAATTAACAGTAGCTACTAGGGTAGTAGCTACAAGCTACTGCCCTAGCATGCGCCTCTATCAGCTAGTGCCAGCTGGTCCACCAACAGATCACTTGCATGGCGATTTGTCAACGGTCGGCAATGCTCTTACGCGCTCGGGGAGGTGTAGGATGGTGTGTGCAGCTTCCGGGAATTCTGCCAGGGCTTTGTAGCCACAGCTGGCTGTTTCTGGCTCCTAGGGTAACACACACACACACACACACATACACAAAATCAGATAAAGCTTTGTTCCGTCACTTTTTCACATAAATATACATGTTCATGTAAATACTGTAGAGAAAGGCAATTCGTGTAACAGTCAAGTTCTAGATATGTACACCAAGGAAAACTTAAAGTACAAGACACTCAAGTTCACAAACATACACAGTGGAGACGCTACAAACCTGGCTTAAAGCATTGCTCCAGAGAAAACTAACCGCCTCCTCTTTCAGTTTCTGTCATGAAAGGAAACAAACATTAATAGGCATTGCTTTACAGGGACACTTTGGATTTGATTTTGCCAAAAAACGAAACAACTCAGCAGACAAACGCCTCATTACAGTACATATTAGCTCTAATAACACGGAGACCAGGTACCTCGTATTCCTCGGAGGTCACTTTCAACTGGGGCACCAGCGCCAGAAGCTCGGCAGTGGCTTGGACCATCAGTGGGCGCGAATCACAGGTCAGCTTGGGCCCCAGGGCCCGCCACGTGGACACGATGTCTACTACCTGCATGGCACGCGTCACAAGCTGACACAGGCTTAAACAGCAACTTGGAATTTAGTCTTTATTAATATGACTGCTGGGCTAATGTTTTAGAAACATTATTAGTTTGCTCTTTCTTTTATCATCAGTTAAGAATGAAAGGAGTTAAACCCTCCAAAGACATAACATGCAGAATTACACGACGGAGGAAACACTGGTTATGAGCAGAGTTATTGTTTGACTGTGTCTGTGTGTGGGTGCGTTTCATTCGCTCACCTCCGCCCGACAAAGCTCCTGCAGGCCTTGCAGGGCGAGGGCGGCGGGCGCGGCCAGGTCAGCCTTGGAGCACTGGGTCAAGGTGTGCGTGATGGCAGCCAGCATATCGCCGCCGTGCTGGTTAGGCCTGAGATACAAGAGTGTTCCCGCTGAGAGTTACTGCACTAACGCCTGAGTGTGATTGGTGGAGACAGGTGGGAAACGTAGATGGATGTAGTGTGTGTGTGTGTGTGTGTGTGTGTGTGTGACATCACCACGTGACCTCCATTAGGTTAGTATTGGAACCGAATTTGCAGCCAACCCTCTCGCAATTGGCTGATTAGGTCTCCAGAAGTTGCTGATGTTTCTTATTGACTTCCATGCATTCGGAACAAAGATTTGCTCTATTTTGAAGCCGCTTGCTGGGAATGCCTTCTTGCATGCGATTGGTTAAATCTGACATGGAGCACTGGTTTAAGTCATTCTCATTTTTGCTCCTTCTTGCTCAGCTCCGCAGTTGCCTACAGTACCTTCAATTTCTTCCCAAAGTAAGAAAGCTTCAATACGGGACAATCATGATAGAATGGTGACTGAGCGGTGGGGTAGCAAGCAAGGAAGCAACATTTATATATATAGCACTTTAAAATACAAAAAAGTAGTCACAAAGTGCTGTACAGAACAAATAAATATAATGCATGAAATGTTTAGCACATATAAGACACAAAATACAAATAAAACACTTAAATCAACATAAAATACAAATAAAACAATAAAGTCAATATCAATGCCGGTTTTTGAAAGCCAAAGAGAACAAGTGGGTTTTTAGCAGAGATTTAAAACCCGACAGTGAAGAAGCCTGTCTGATTGGCCGAGGGCGAGCATTCCACAGTGTGGGGTACTGACCTCTCCCTGCAGACATCCCGGAGACAGGCGGCCCTGGCCAGGGTCTGCTCCCACAGGGCCTCTCTGCCCAACACCACGCTCAGCTGGTCCTCCTGGCCCAGCAGGCGCTGCAGGTCCGGGTACACGCGGTCCTTGTGGAGAGCCCCCATAGTCTCAGTACTGACCGATTACAATACACACAAAGTGGGAGTCTTTTAAGGGACTCTTAATAGATGGGGTATTCACTGACCTCCGTCTCCCAGAGAGCGGCCATGAGGCGCATCCCCACCGCCCGCAGCTTGGGGGCGCTAGCCAGCATTTGGATAGTGTGCAACACCTGGGGGACACATAACTAACAGGGCACACAAAGAATTCATTTAACCGTGAAGAGTGAACTATGAAGCCACACACACACACACACACACACACACACACACACACACACACAGAACCACATACAGTACATAGATTGATTTGAAAACACAGTTGGTCTAATTTGTATTTCTATAAAAAAGGGGGCTACTTTTCAGGTATTCTTCGGAGAACTCAATTAAAAATTATACAATTGCTAATTTCATGTCACAAATACATAGACAGCTCATCTCATCTAAAGCACTGAAAGGAAGCCACCGAAGGCCATGCACCTTGTGGGTCCCGAAGTGTGGCAAGGAGTACAGCACGGCGTGGGACAGGCCCGGGTCCTTCTCCCTCCCCAGCCTAAACAACAGAACGGGAAGGAGGGATGGCACCTGCAGAGAGAATGGGAGAGGAGAAAACAACTTCCTTTAAAAGAGGGAATTTTTATCATGTTCCTCCATCACCTACGGCCTTCCAATATTTCATGTGAAAAAGATGGCTTCCCTTTTTCCTGCCGACTTCTAAAGCGTCATTATGATCTTGTCACTGAAAACAAGTAGGGCCGCTTCAGAGTGTAGGCAGGTGACGAGGTGAGGTGATGAGCCAGCAATGAGGGAAACCCAACCGCTTTAAAAGTGCCAATAACCTTCCAACGACGCATGACTCCACCAGAGCAATCGACACTCTGGGAGCAATTCAAAGAGCAGAGGAGTAGATTGGAGGCGCCTAACAAGCCGTAGTAATGAGGACGCCGCAACGCATTGTCTTACTCCATTAGCAGTCCCTGTGGCACGCAAAACACTTGCCTAAAAATGGATGCCTAAAAATATCGCAGGAAAACAAGTCCTTCTTAGCTGCAGTCTGGGCATTGGAAGGTTTTACATTTCTTACACAGGTGTTTACACTATCTATCTATCTATCTATCTATCTATCTATATCTTCATAATGGATAAATAAATACATATAAATAAATAAATAAATAAATAAATAAATAAATAAATAAATAAATAATGAATGAATGAATCAATTAAAAATACATATTTTTATTTTAGTTTTAAACATTTCATTGTATTTTTATGATGAATAAATAACAAAAAATGTAATATAATAATATAATGATTTAAAGTAATAACAACACAGTAATGACTTCTACCTTGGAGGGGTCTGCAGCGGCGATGGCCTGGGCAGCTTTCAGGGCCAAGCGGCAGACGTCACCCTGGCCGGTGACGACACAGTTAGCCACCAGGAGGCAGAGTGACCAGGGGAGGAAGTGCTGGCTGGAGGACAGGCCAGAGGAGACCGACAGGAGCCACTCGCTGGCCCCCGCTGCCCCCGCTGCCTGGTCGCCCTCCATCTGACGCAGGACAGACAGAGCCACCTGCAGCTCGCTGTACCAGGGGCTGAGAGGGAACACCAGCTGGGGGCCCGGCTGGGTGGGGAGGGTGCAACACAGGAATGCATGGGTAAATCCATTAGTGGACGAATCCATAAGGAATCCATAGACAGCCTTCAAACTGTATGCAGAACGTATACAGATTCTATTAAAGATAATACAAATAGATGCACATACATACATACATACATACATACATACATATATATCCATGTTAGTCCTAGCCTGGTTCTAGACCCCGCAATGCCTGTCCATGTGTTTAATGTACAGTAGTCAGGCATTCAAGGGTCTGGCAATGCCCTCGTCAATTTTCCAGTTTGGAAAAACACTGGAGCCAATCAGCGCCTTTGTGGGCAGGTGAATTTGACATAAAGTTGGACTTTATCTAGGAGTGTTGAAGCTGCATAGGTTTTTATGAAAAAAGATTAAAAAAAATAATAATTATATA
>JAOEHI010043757.1:0-21342 GCA_025447815.1 Percopsis transmontana
CTCTCTCTCTCTCTCTCTCTCTCTCTCTCTCTCTCTCTCTCTCTCTCTCTATCTCTCTCTCTCTCTCTCTCTCTCTCCACCTAGCTGTCTCTCATCCCAGGGTCTACATACATCTTTAAAAATATCACAATCTTCAAAACCTGCATGACAACACTCAAATAGACCACATTGGAGATTGTGATGAATTCTATATTTTAAGTCGTCAGCCTGTCTGTGTATTTGGTTTATTATATGTGTTCCTTTCTGTCTCTGTCAGTTTATCTTTTGGCATGTCTGTCTGTGGGTCACAGTCAGTAATTTAAAAGATAAAACAAGTTAACAGTTGTAAACATGTCGTTACACGGTTGTGGATTTGTCAACAAGATGCCTTTTATATAATTTAGTATGGCAAGGTTTGAGGAATTCAAATTAAAATACATGCGATGCAAACATATTTTACCTGCCTCCCCTTCACCAATTTCACATTTAACACTGCTCTGATCTGTAATTCCCTCATAAACCTAGACAGCTGGGACGTAACATGATGGGGCCTCATCCGGGATTCGAATTGACCCGTGTGGAAAGGCTATTTGTTAATTTGTTACTCAGAGTTAAGTGGTCGAGCACTTGATTGTAAAGGTGTGTGCACACTGGCCGATTGGGCTCCATGGCTGCTCGTTTCGACCTAGACACCTTTTTAGCTAATCCTACCCTTGAGCTGCTAGATGCTTGTCGTAAGGATATTCCCTCATAAACCTCATTCTAAAATTCCAAATTATAGCAAATAACTGTGGAATGAATGGAGGTCAATGAGAAAGACAAGTAACATCTCTCTAGATATACAAAGTAAATACCCCATAAAAAATTTCCCCATAAAACTTAATAGCTAATTTAACTTATTATAATAGGGTTGATGCTAGTGATTTTGGAAGTTATTTCTCCCTTAAAATGATATTAAGGCTTAAAGAAGGACATGTTGCAACCATCGTGAGAGATCAGATAGGTGTGTCCAGAAACAGCAGGGTGTCGACAGACCAATAGGATGCATACATGTGCTTCTTCATGCTTCTTTTAAAGGCTTATGCTAAGGCTTCCGCTTTTACCCACTACCCCCCCTCTCACCACAGCTCTGGCAATTCTGCCTGAAAACAGCAGGTTTCCTGAGGGAGGCAAAGTGGAGACGGGCAGGGCTGGCTTCAGTTCACCATCAGTTGAGCCTAGTGAAGTCTGCCTTAACACTATTCTATGTGTTGCCTCTACTGCTCACCTGAATGTTGTTTCCACAACATGCAGGTGGATTGAGGCTAGCCCTATGACCCCGCAACCCTACAGACTAGTGGTACCTGTAAATGTTCACACTCTCTCTCTCTCTCTCTTTCTCTCTCTCTCTCTCCCTCCTCTCACCCAACCAGGAGTCCAGCAGACAGCACCTCCTCCTCCTCCTCCCCCCCCTCCTCCTCCTCCCCCTGCCTCCACCCCACCTGCCCGCGCTCCCCCCAGCAGCGAGGCAGGGGGGAGGGCTGCTCTGCTCAGCTCCATCCAGAGCTTCAGGAAGGGTGGTCTGCGCAAGTCCGAGACCTGTGACCATAGCAAGCCTGTCCTCTGACACGTCCCCCCCCACCCCCCACGCCACCATCTGCAGCCCTGTGACGACAAAATGCCGTCGGTATGCATGACATTGACTGTCACCGAAGCAACCATCAGCCCCTGCACCCCCAACCCTACTGCTTTTTTTTTTTCTTCTTGTTTTTCTGTGTCAGATGCCATTGTGCTGCAAACCAATTGTCCTGCTGGGATAAATAACACTGAACCTGTACGATGTACGAGGGATGGTTTGGACAGCCTGGAGACTCTGGATAGACAAAGAGTTGGGAGCCATGTTGACGGGTAAAAAGCTAGCCAACCACCTAAAAAGAGCTTTCTTCTGATGGATGTCTGAGGCTCCCAGTTCTCTTGGAGGGACATTGGTCTGCTGAAACCTCACTGGCTCCTCATTGAGACAGGAAATGGACTGAGCTGGTGTTGGACTACCTGAGCAGCTGTGGAGCTCCTGGTGAAATACCGGGTTTTCCTGTTTGTCCTAGACTGTAGAAACCTTATCTCAGGAGGTGTTATACTGTCCTGGTTGAAATTGTCTCTGCTCCAGCACCGTGTTCTTCCCAGACAATCAGCTGGAAAACGTTTGGAACAACACAAAAATACATGTAAAAGCACTTTGCGGCGATGATGAGACTATGAGGAATGTCACTAATCGAGTTTAAAGCAAATCACTTAATTTCAACAAGGCCTGAAAACACACTCGATTGGTTCAAAACGTGGTAATCTGATTGGGCAGTTACTATACTCTACTGTACATTCTTTATGGCTACCACATACTCCCCATATTCCAGTACCATGATTCATTTGTTTTACTTCCAGGGCTTTTTAAGTTATTTTAATGTCTCTGTCTGATTGTTTTTTATTCAACATGGAGTATAGATTTGTGTGCCTACAGAAATCATGCTTTGTATTAACATAACATAACCCATAGCCTCAACAGGGCAACTTTTTATAGGATGGTCTGGGAGAAAGGAACTTTTGAGAGTTTAATTTCTGTGCAGTGCAAGTCTGCTCTGATGACTTGGAGATACAATTAGAATGTTGATTCTATTTCTGCATCTTACCTCAAATGTGTAGAGGAACATTACCAATCTCCCACATTGTTTTCTGACAGAGCTGCATTCTAAATGATTGTTTCTAACAATGGGAAAACTGAGGTCCCCTGCTAGAAAATGTCTCCATCCTGAAAATCACAGCTGGGAAAATATTTTCGTAAATTTAGATGTCCATTTTTTTCCAAAATGATTGCCCTTGCAACTCCCTGAAATGTTGGGTCTTGAGACTTGAATGAATTATTTACACAGACAATCTATCTCAGTGAAAATTATGAATATAGACAAACTTTGAGTTCCAAAGTTTTTACCTGCCTGCCATGTCTTAAGGGCTTTTGGAAGTAGCCTTAACCTCCTCGAAACCACTGTACTGGATGGTAGCACAATGTACTGTGTGTAGGAGGTGGTCCTTAAATGGTTACTTTTAGTGTGTGGGTGTGGAGGATGGATTGCCTATTGATGGAACACCCGTTTAATGATGGGGAGGACCAGTCCTGGAAGCCCAAACTTCTGTATTGGATGGTCAGAGTGTGACACACTGTGATTTTATGTTGTTTTGTTTAGCCAAATATACACCCTCACACTAGCAGAAAATCTTTAACAAAACCCTTCTAGGGGACTGATTCTGGGAGGAGGAAAATCATGTGTGAATCGTGGCCAGATACTTGCCTAATGTATTTTCAGCTTTAAAGGTACACTCCTTAATTTATGTCCAGAATTATCCTTGTGGTTGACACCTGTTACAAAAACAGTGTATCTCCAAGAGAGCTTACCCCCTCCACACACACATACAGTGCTCATAGGCTCACGCATGTGCACCTTCATGCACAGAGCTGGGGCAGAAATGTTCTGTTGTGGGTGTGCTGTAACACCTAAGGGGTGTACCTTTTTAAACAGCTGAGATAAAAATCAAACCTGTGTTCTATTTGTTTAGTTTGTGTTCACATTTTATGATATTATTTGCACAATCTTCCTGCCAATTTTGCTGAATGTCTGTTTACAAGGTTTACCTCAACATTTCGAATTTTATCTCATTCCTGTTTTTCAAACGATAACGGCCTAACATTATTGACTTAGTTCGCGTTTTCCATTAAAATCATTAGGTATTTTTAGCAGGAAGCTAACTTCAATAACTACTAGGCTACTACTACTACAATTACTACTTCTACTTCTTCTGTACTGTTGATTGTCAATTGTGTGTGTATCCCTTATTAAATTTAGTTATAAAGTGCCATGATGACCCAAACAAACTATATTATATGAAACATGCCTGTTGTGGATAAAAATGAGAGAAAAGGTCAAATGTGGAGGTAAAAGTGCCCGAGCTGAATGTTTTATCTGCCATTCATTATATAAACCTTTCCAGTTATTATACTGTGTCATGTTATATTTCTCTAATCTGTCGTTTGTCATTGCTTTTTGTTGTCACAACTTTTTCTGAGGTCAGAATTCTACCTTAAATGCCTGGAGAATGTAGCTCATTCCTTTCTAATTAATCAATGTGTTATTTTTTTCAAGCACAATCAAAATGTTTGTTAGACAAGAGGTCTGGAGTCACCTGAGATAGATGGTGCCAGGTGACCAGCAAAGGTGGGAGGACAGAGCTTTGGAGCTGCCATAATTTTATGTTCTGTAAAAGTGCTGCTAATATTCACAAGTCTAAATAGAATTCAACAAATTACAATTGCCAAACATTTGGAATGATATAAACTGCTGATGATATGATATAAACTCAAAAGCTTTGACACAAGTTTTATTTTACTCGATTTATTATATGATTATAATCACTTAAGACTTGACTTTGGTTAAAAAAACTAGAGATTTTTGGTGAATCTGCTGTATTGCCTCAACTATAAGTTGCCCTTGGAGTGTGTTTTTTGTGTGGCGGAAACGGTTTCCACATCTCTCACCAGGACTGATTGGCTCAATGCGACGCCCAGCCTACAACGGAAGATAATATGTAATTTCGATTGGCTCAAATCTCCAGCCAATCGATTCGCCCCTCCTCCTCGCAGACAGAGGACAGGTCAAAGATGGCGTCGTTGAGGTGTATGCTCCGCTCGGGAAAGGCAAGGAATGGATTTACTGACATTTACTAACAAAGTTAAAACTGTGTGTAGATAACATTTTGTGGCAATAACGCCTCCTTCTTCTTACTAGAATGCCGTGTCGGTTGTCCTGCGACGGGAGTTTCACAAAACGGCACCGGCGTCCGTACAGGTCTGCCACTCTTTCCTGATGGGGTTAGCATGCTAACAAGATAACCTTCTGATGATGTGCTAAGGAGAACTATTAGATTCGCATATTAACAAGGTTCTAAATAACATATAACAACATCAAGGCCAACAAATATGGCGTGTACACTGTGTAGTGTGAAATTAGGTATTCTAGGCGATACTGCGGATCCTGCTTTCTTATTTGGCTGCAACTGGGTGCCTAGTGTCTGAAACTGGTTTATGTACTGGAATGTAACGTTACAGCGTTTTGTCGAGTTGCTATGTCATGGGGTGTAATGCTGCTTAGTCGTGTATATTTGTCTTTGCTGTTGTGTTGTTGCACTGTATCATTGTTGTTGTTTACTGTTGTGTATATTGCTTTGATTTGTTGTACATTATTGTTACGTGTTGTTTTACTGGGCTATGTTGTTGCCAGGTAACGGTGCGTGATGCTCTGAACCAGGCAATGGATGAGGAGCTGGAGCGAGATGAGAGGGTATTCCTCCTGGGAGAGGAGGTGGCTCAGTACGATGGAGCATACAAGGTTAATATTAATAACACACAATAATTATGTTTTACAAGGCACTTGTACAGCACAGAGCCAACCAGAACAACACAATGATAATCAGGCCTAGGGAAGTTACTTTAACAATGTAATATACCATTGTTATTACATTATGTTACTTATAATGCTAAAATCCCTTGTTGGAGGTTTACTGGCTTACAGCCAGATGAATGAGAAACAATAACTAAATGTAAAATGCAAAAACATGTAATTGAATGTAAAAACCACAAGTAGCTTGAAGCTCGTGCACAAACACCTAGTGCCAGAACTGTTCATATATGCAGCAAATAGTGATTACATGTCATTCTAAGCAACACTGTTCTATTTTGCCCACTTGTAATCTGTTGTGGTATTTTAAAAATGATATTCAACTGACTGCTTGTGCACACCGATTTATCCATAGGCTTTATTACTATTGTCTCCTGACACTGTTTCAATGGAGCACCACAACATACTGCGGTCTCGGGTGATCTCCTCGGTCCTCTCACCCAGTGAAGCTTGACTTTAGGAGAGAGTCAATAACATGTTGGTTTAAATAGTAACTGAAATATTACCCAATAAAAAAAAATAGATGATATTACTTTTTTACTTTAACACTGGTGGTGATTTTAACAACTTAATTGATTCAGTAACTTGCTTATAGAGGGCAACATTCCCAGGTTGTTTTTTGACTTCTGTGTGTTTGCAGGTCAGCAGGGGGCTGTGGAAGAAATATGGAGACAAGCGCATCATTGACACTCCCATCACAGAGGTTAGACTGCTGCCCTATCTGCCGCCGCCTAAGGCCACAGTATACAGCATACAAGTTCTGTGCACGCACCAAATTTGGTGTTGGGGTGCAGATGCGCTTCCAAAGAGAACTAGTTGTATCAGCAACGTTCAACAAGTAGTGATTGAAAATAGATAAATGGCACTACAGTGATTAGTGAAGGTGCACATTAAACATTGTTTCCATGTGTTACCACTGAACCATATTCGTCGTCTTCTTTCGCTTGCGGTTGTTTTGGACACAAACCTCTTACGTGAATCGCAATAAGATGGATATTAATGAGAATGGCAGGAGACTCTTAGCGACGGCTGTCCGTGAGGAGCACACCTCTAAAGACGCGGAGGAGTTCTGTGCACCTGCACTCAAGTGTACCTCTCAAAACAGTCACGGATCCCAGCTTGCAGTTAATGTTATATACGCGCTCATGAGTCTGCCACAGAGCTACAACCCTCTCCTATATTGCACTCCAGAACACACGCTTTTTCTCCTGTAATTTCCCCCTCCTAGTAATTTTCATCGGCTTATTTTGACAAGCACAGACAAGATAATGGCATGACTAACCCCAATAAAATTAGACAAGTTTGATTCAGTCCTGACATGGCAGATTGGGGACTGATGAGAGATTTGAGTCTTTCACTTGCACACACAAGAAATAACAGCTGTGTCAATCAGATCTTTAGTCATTGCTAAATGGGGCTTGAAAGATGTGTAGTGTGACCCTGGCTTTAACCAGTCTATATAAGTCTGTCCACTGGGGGGCAGCGTGATGAAGGATTTCCCATTGGTTGCGACTTAAGGGGTTTGTATGTAATGGGAAACAATGTTTCTAACTTTTATTATCAAAGTATCTACTGTGTACACTGGAAAGACTTTATTTATAGTGCCCACCTCACTCAGGCCTAAATGTCAACATGTAAATTCTACCGTATTGCTCACCTAGTGTTGGTTTGTCTTTTCACTTTCAGATGGGATTCACTGGCATCGCAGTGGGAGCTGCTATGGTAAGTATTATGTTATTTCCGTTATTTACTATAGTGGTATTAGAGGTCTTCATCTACTTCCTCTTCTTCCAGGCGGGGCTGCGTCCCATTTGTGAGTTCATGACCTTTAACTTCTCCATGCAAGCCATCGACCAGGTCATCAACTCGGCAGCAAAGACCTACTACATGTCAGCGGGTCGGCAGTCCGTCCCCATCGTCTTCAGAGGGCCCAACGGGGCGTCGGCCGGCGTTGCTGCGCAGCACTCTCAGTGCTTCGCTGCATGGTGGGTTTGGATTGCATGCCAACACTGGCTGTTTGCTGTAGTTCTACAGAGCTCTAAAGAGATGACTGTACGTCTCTAGGTATGGGCACTGTCCTGGTCTGAAGGTCTTGAGTCCATGGAACGCTGAGGACGCCAGAGGTCTGCTGAAGGCAGCCATCCGTGACGACAACCCTGGTCAGAAACTGTTAACAATAATATTAGAGCCCAAATAGAGCCACAATCTCTTGTTTACTATTCTGCTAGATCATTATTTCATGGTCTATTGTATATTTTTTAGCCGTAACTGATTTTCATTAAATTCATTGTAAATTATTTGTCACTGAAACTGAACAGTGGAAAGATGGTTTTATCTGACATAACTGGCACTAAATCTTGAATCAACTTGTTTGAAATAATCCCAGACCTTGCTTGGCCTGGCTAACGTCATTGTTTAACCTCGCCCCGCCACACACAAATGTTTTTGCTGCTGTAAAGCACAGGCTAAAACCCCCATTTGAATCAAACATCAACATCAGTTGCAATGCCACAAACAAAAATGTTGAGCTGACTGCCACAAACAAGCACCTAACCCTTTTTAAATATCTTCTTATGTCAGTTATTACAAACGTGAATTTGTAATGGTTTGTGTGTGCGTATGTTGCAGTGGTCTTCCTGGAGAATGAGTTGATGTATGGTGTTCCCTTTGAGATGTCTGAGGAATCCCAGTCTAAAGATTTCACCATTCCCATCGGCAAGGCCAAGGTAGAGAGACAAGGTAAAAAATAAAATAAAAAAGGTAACCGTTTCTGCTATAGTTGGATAATAAGTGGTGCAAAATGCCAAATAAGAAGCCTTAAAAACTTACCCACATGTATGCATTTTCAAATTGGCTCCAAATGAAAATTTTAATTATACTATACAAGTTATATTTCCATTCTCCGTTAATAATGCAAATGTATTATTTAAGGTTCATATTATATTAAAGACAGTAAGGGAGTAGAGGCACTATTCAGTAAGATGACTGAAATATTAAGGGAATCTTTTTTTTCCCCCCCTTCCTATTTAAGGAAATCATGTGACCCTGGTCTCTCACTCTCGTTATGTTGGATATTGTCTGGATGCTGCTGCTGTACTTGCCAAAGAAGGTGTGGAGTGTGAGGTAGGTTGTCAGTTTGAAAACCCTGATCTCAATTTGAGTACAACTACCATATTATACACCGATATTTAGTAGCGATTCGATTCTGTCTTGCCAGGTGATAAACCTGAGGTCCATCCGTCCTCTGGATGTGGACTGTATTGAGGCCAGTGTGATGAAGACAAACCACCTATTGACTGTTGAAGGTGGCTGGCCTCAGTTTGGTGTTGGGGCAGAGATCTGTGCTCGCATCATGGAGGGTAAGTCATCACTACCCATCGGCCAATTCCTTCTGCCACTGGTCAGCTCAATATTGGTACAAAAATCACTTTATTCATTTGCATTGTAAAAATACTGATCAATTGACTAAAATAATTCCCTTTTCAAAATAGCTTATTGGGTACTTCCAATCTTTTTAGTATTCGTCTACTCCCCTAGCGGTGCCTTCAGTTTGCTTAAATGTAGCAAATGTTACAAAGCTATAGTAATCAGCTTTGTTGTAATCACTGTTGCGTTCGCCAATGCAACCCAACTCCTACTAGTTGTTCAATTCGATGCATTGTAAAGTCCTATTTACAATATTTAGCAGAGGTGGGACCAAGTCCACTCAGCCGTGCATTTTTTTGGGACTTGTTTTTCATAATAACAACCCCTTGTGGCCAAAAATGACACTACCGTTTTAAAGGATGTAATTACTCTCAGTAGGTAGGAATAATCCCCTTTAACATGTATATGTCTCTGTGTGTAGGTCCAGCCTTTAACTACCTGGATGCTCCAGTTACCAGGGTAACCGGTGTTGACATCCCTATGCCATACGCCAAGATTCTGGAAGACAACAGTGTCCCACAGATCAAAGATATTATCTTCTCTGTCAAGAAGACTCTGAATATCTAAGATACATTAACACACATGCACACAAGGCAGGTGCCATGTCCTGTGGCCACAGTACCCACTGTGTATGTGTGCATGCATTAGGCCTGTTCCCAATTACGGTTAACCGTGTAACTACGGTAACATGCCCCTTCGACGGTAAAAATCAATTGGCTGTCGCAACAAAAAACAACTTGTTAATTTACAGCCCATGTAAATTAAAAAATTTTTTTTTATGATTTTCTATATGCCTTCCTTAACCCCTTACATCCCAGTAAGCCCCACTTATATCTATCCCTGTAAAGTTACAGGTATTTATCAGGCAGCATGTTTCATAAGTATGGATCTCATACACAGAATAATACACATCCTCATCATTAATAACAGAAGCAGCATCTCTTTAATTTGAGGATATTACCCAACACGTATGCCAGGTGATTTTTTATTGCTCTGTCTGTCTCTCTCTGTCTGTCTGTCTCTCTCTGTCTGTGTGTGTCTGCAACACTCAAATTTGCTTTATATGCTTAAAAAGCTAAATGAATCCCGCCATTAAAAGTGATGTCGGGTTGTAGTGGGGATCGGCACAGGCCTAGTGCACATGCGTATGCGAGATGAGTTGTATTGGGGAAGAAATAATCAACATACTCTATACTAGAGAGCTCCAAATAAGATTAAATTATGCGTTTTGAACTCAACTTGTGTAAATACTGTTGTTATTCCTGAATAGGGTGGGTTGGAAAGACTGTTACATAGACCAGATCTTAACAGAATTGTGTCTCTCTGCTCGTTCTAATAAACACTCTATACATAAAGTCTTGTCTGTCTTCTTTACTTCTGAATACAAACTTCTGCTACTGGATACATGTTTAAAGCATAACAGTGCACTCTGGTTTGAACTTCTGGTTTGGCCTCATGAGGACAGGAAACGAGCTTCTTTTTTTTCTTTGTTTCAAAACTTTTTTTCTTTGTTTCTAACACCAAATTATTCATCTCAGGACAACAATGAACTGCACTACTGGGGTTTAAACAAAACGCTCATTTCAACCATTGCAGTAGCCTTCTTAGTGAATTGATTTGAGGTTGGCGTGCGCTGCTAATGAATATCAAAGTAAATAGTTCCCAAATGAAAAATACTTGATATCCAAAATGACTCGCGTAGGCTAAGCATTTAGGAGAAGACAGTAGTATTCCAAATTAAGTTGTCAAGAGCCACGTACGGTTTTTAGTTGAATTCCTAGAAAACAATATAAGCCTTATCCTGTAGAAATTAAACAAAATTTTAAAATGTATTCATATTCATTGAGTCCATCTCATCAGGGCTAAACAAATAATTGTATTATTGGTTTAAAGGTACAATAGGCGTTAAATTAGTAGTTAATCAGCTATAGAAAATGAACAATGGTAGCATTCTCCTGCTGAACACGCTGCTCTGCATCACAACGCGCCGCCAGTGCGGATTAACCTAATCCGTTTAAATTGTCCGCTATGGGAGGCACATTTACTTCGATAACACGCCTCAGATGGAGGTATGTTGAAAGTGGAAACTCACCTGAAAGGAGGTGGTGGCGATTTTCTACTTTCCTAGTTCGGAAGAATAGACGGGAGTTTTGGGATTCGGGTTGTGATCGGCCTACGCCCCTTTATCCACTCTGCTGTGCGCAAAAAACTAAGGCAATTTAACTGAAATCGGTTCACCTTAATACACACACACACATACACACACACACACACCGCCCCGCCGGGCTCTATTCACATGCTGTTCTTCCACTGATTCCGATTAGCGGACTATTTAAACCGACTGTCGCCATTTGAGACCCTCAGTCAGGAGCAGGCTATTTGGGGTCTTGTAGCATCCAGGTAGAACTATATTAGTAGGTAAATAGTCTACAGTAAGTATTTACCCGCGTCTCTAATCAACCAATCAACCAGTCAGCGATGTCTGCTGTGAAGAGATCTGACACCAAATCAGTGTTTTCTATCGACTGGATTCTGAATTTGGAGCAGAACCGACCTGAGACCAGCTGCCCAGGTAATAGGCCTATATGTAGCCTACTGTAGTGCTATGGTAGTTGTCTACAGTAACAACTACTATGGTAGGCTACTTTACGCTTACTATGTTACTGTAGATAGGTAATACCGTGGTAATACATATGCTACTGCATCAGGCCAGTACAACAGTAGTTGTTCTGTGTTAGCAGTTCTATGGTATTGTTCCTACAGATCAGCACAAGGAGGATGATGGTCGCCAGTGTGCCACTACGCCACCATACTGGAACGCTGGACGGAGACCTAGAACCACCTTCACACACACACAGGTAGACAGATCTTTAGGTTGGTGTGCCATGCATGTGTAGCCGTGTTTGTATTTGTGTGTAATCCATAGAAATGTGTCTGTGTGTATAGGTGTGTGTGCTGGAGGCGGTGTTCCAGGTGAACTGTTATCCTGGTGTTTCGCTGCGGGAGGATCTGGCTGGCAGCTTAGAGCTACAGGAGGAACGCATTCAGGTACACACACACAGACACACACACATTGTAATCCTAAACCAGGCCTCACACAGTAGGTCTCTCAACCTTTCTTTCTCCCTCTCTCTCAGATCTGGTTTCAGAACCGTCGGGCGAAGCTCAAGCGTTCTCACAGAGAGTCCACGCTACAGAAGACTATCGGCCATCTCCGTGGCAACTACAGACTCAACCAGGAAGTCCCGCCTCACCTCAAAGATGAGGAGCAGTAACCATGGCAACTGAGTCAGAACAGTTTTCTTTACTCCAGAAATGTGTGTGTGTGCATGTGTGTCTGTTTGGAGATATTTATATTTAAAATGACATACCACTTGGCAGATCGGTGACCCCTCCTGTCACAAGACACAACTGTATGTTTTTGGCAGATGTCATATTCTTTTGATATTTAGAAGACCCATTCATTTTGTTTTCTGTCATTGTAAATATTACTCTTGGTGTTGTTTGCAGTGAGGCAGAGAGCAGTGTCCTTTACCGTGTCAGTATATTTCACACCACAGTACACAGATATTGGATAATACAGATATAAAACCAAGGAATCTCATATTATGCTGTTGGTTTCACTTAATTATCTTTTGACCGATTCAATATGAACAGCAATTAAAAGGTATTTGAGCATCAAAAAGTTACCCTATGCAATTTTAACAAAGTGTTGGTATGGTTTATTTGATAAAGTGCTTATTCCAACGTATTACTAGTGAATCTGTTTATTTATTGAAAAACAAACACACACAGGCTGGAAACAAACAAACACACACACATACATACACACAGAGCAACTGAATTTATCACAACATAAATGCTTAACACGGACACACGAGGGAGTTCTCTCTTAATTTATCATCTCTTACACATTTAGATTTCAATTAGATTGAATCAATTTGGCAAGAATAAACAAATCAGCGAACTAAGGAACAAAAACACTGAAAGAAGTAGAACATTGAGGTTGTATTTCTATGATTATTGGTCTAATTTTTAAACATGAATATTGATTGGTAAGTGGTAAACTCCTTAGTGCCTTTTCAATTACAATTAAGTCATTTAGCTGACACTTTTATTCAAAGCAACATACACTGTAGTATTACAAGAATTACAAGGAGCAGATAGGGGTTAGGCATCATGCTCAAGGATGCCAAGTCCAGGGCTAGAACACACAGCTCACTATCCTCCCCCTGCCTTTAAAATAATACAATTACAATTTATTGTTTAATCTGTTTTTGTGAAGTCTGTGAATAACATTTATTACAATTTGACAAACTGTTCAGAACAGACATTAAAATAATTTGAGTTTATGTCTATGCTGCTGGACAGAAGCGCCCTCTGCTGGCTTAGAGGCCCAACAGTCACTAAAGATAATACACCCACTCCTCCCCCTCGCACCTACACACACCCACTCACCCCCAAACACACACACACATTTGCGCGCGCGCGCGCTCGCACACACGTTTCTTCTTTGCACGCTCCCTCAGTCCTCGCTGGCTCTCTGAGGTCCGCAGCTCTGATGGCGCCGCGGAGTTTCTTCTTCGTTCTCACGACGTTACTGCTGCCCAACCCCAGGTCCGCGTCCCCCTGGCCGGACTACTGCCGCTACACGGTAAAACTAAATTGTAACTAATTTTTTTAATACAGAGGTTGAACATAACGCCAGGTGAAACGTGACGCCGTTCTGTTGCTGCTGCCTGTGGTTCGCCGGTGGTGTGTACGAGTCGATTTAGAGTTCGTTTTGACAGAAGAAAAGTTATTTTCTTTTCTTTACTTTTCCACCTGGAGACCTCAGGGCGTCTTTTTGGATGGAAACATGCAAAGTTTACAGCTTCCAGAGGTTTCCAATATTTTTATATATATTTTTTTTCTCGCACTTTGCAATGCCTGTTTTTACATACTTAAACTAAAAGAAACTAGATCGCCTGGAGGTGAATAAATGAATTCAAGTAATAAGCACTACGTTACATGCTAATGTAAATTACAGATGTTTCTGTTTTGATGGCTTGTTTTCTATGTTGTTTGTTATTTATACAGTATGGAAGATATTTTTTTAAATCTGTTCATTCTGGTTTTTTTTTCAACTAGAGCAGATGGATAAAATTAGAAGCTCCAACATTGTATGTATGATTTTTTTGTTAAACCATGCAGGTGAAATGTACGATTAACACATTGTACATTTCTATGGCTTCTTAAAAACAACTCTGTGTGTGTGTTTGCCTGAAGGAATAGGAGAGACGCTTTTTTGAGTCCTTTAGAAGTACTATTGTCTGCTACACAACCTGTGTGTCTGTGTGTGTGTCTGTGTGTGTGTGTGTGTGTGTGTGTGTGTGTGTGTGTGTCTTTGAAGTGACTGCAACAGGAAGCTCCTTACTGTTTACTCTCCTGCAGCATACTTTCCTGAAACACACACACACACACACACACACCTCAGATCAAAGGCCCAGTAGGATGTGGGCACTTCTACCCTCGTCTTCCACAGGTGTCAGGTCATTAGGGCCCCATTCACACACACAACCCCCACACACGCGCACACACACACAGCAAAGAACACAACCTGTTATTCTCATTGCCCTGTCGGCTATCCCATAATTCTCTCTAACCACAGGAGTGTGTGAGTGTGTGTGTGTGTGTGTGTGTGTGTGTGTGGGGGGGGGTCTGTTTACATGAACATTCTGAAAAATGTCATGTACACAGCTGTGTGTAACCAGAGTAATGTTAAATGTCTCTATAATGCAGTGATTCTCAAATCAGGGCCGTGAGATATTTTTTCTTCCTATGCTCAGTCAACTCTGTACTTTAACCACTAGCTCTGCTGTCGATGCTAGCTCTGCTGTTGATGCTAGCTCTCACTGTTGACTTCAGGCATTCTTGGATGTTTGGCATATTATGAGAGAACGCCCTGCTTTTTTTCTGTCCAGAGGTGTGTGCATGCGTGTGTGTGCATGCGTGTGTGTGCATGCGTGTGTGTGTGTGTGTGTGTGTGTGTGTGTGTGTGTGTGTGTGTCATTTTGATGATACCTGTAATCTGTCGTTATATCACATTGTCTTCCATAACACAATTTGATGCACACACACACACACACACAGAGAGACCTGACATGACAGTACATGTCTATCTTTCTCTATAAAGACTCAAAGGAAATGACTGCTAAAGGCTGTAATCCACCAAGCCAGACGGCACATTGACTCGAAAGAGATTGTGTGTTTTCTAAACGAGAGCAACTCCACTGAACAAACCTTCTGCTAGTCATATGAATGTTTTCCTTGTGGCCATGCACCGTAATAAACATTGCAACGTATACAGCGGGAACAGAACAAGGCAATGTATGTCAGTGCATTGGCTTTTGTGTTGCTAGCCAATGATAGCATTTGATGTATTTAACCTACAATATAACTGCTCTCTGCTGTCCATGGCAAGGGCTCAAACACATTGGATTGGCTAGTGGTTAGCATCCCTGACATGCTCAGTTCTCTCTGTAACCATCCTTGAGCAAGATGTCTAACCCCTACATGCTCCTTAATACATGTAGTTCTACTCACTGTAAGTCACTCTGGATAAAAGCGTCAGCTAAATTACTGAATTGTAATGTAAAACATACAGTAGTGTTAACTGTTTGTCTTTACTGCAGCCTCTTTCTATTAGTGAATAAACCAAACTCTTATTTCTTTGCATTATGACTTATGTGTGTTTCGCTTCAAAACCTGTCTCCTCCTCTCCTCTGCTGCTTGTGGGAAAGCTTTATTGTTTCCGGGGCTCGTCTTGCCTACTGTCGGCTGTGGGTGGTTCCCGGATTAAGCGCGCTGAATCGTCAAGAACGGCCACAAAAGGCCGCTGCCCCGATCCCTGCTGTTGCCATCGGCTTGGTGCATCACTGCCTTAACATCTAGCCTGGTGTGTGTGTGTGTGTCTGTGCCTGTGTGTGTATTTTACAGTTTAAAAAATAAGAATTTAGTCACCTACACATTTGGAGGAGTCTTGCTGTGTGTGTGTGTGTGTGTGTGTGTGTGTATTAAGGGGCAGTCATGCGGGGGGTGGGGGTGCAGGTTTTGTCCTGCGGTGGGAATATCTATGGCTGGTTGGCCCTGAACAGGCCTATCTAACAACTTGATTGAATAACTTCAGAGCCTTTGTGACCAAGGATCCTCTGAAGTAACCAAAGCAAGTATAAGAACTAATAGTCTATACACCTTGCATTCAAACTGTATTACATTATTAGAGTTGGGTAGTAATCCGAAGACACCACCAGACCATTGTGGTGTCACTGATATCTGTGTGCACTTGAGATGCACTGCACAGCGGAGTGCTAAATGAGTGTTACATAATTACAAAAAATCCAAAAGTTCCGAACTAAATGTATAACTACATCGATTGGCCCAGGAACCATGGCCCTGTAGTCCAGATCGGCCCTGATCCCTGCTGTGAAAAGGCAAAACGTTCCTGAGTTTATAGTTCCAGGCAATTCCAGTGCAGCGGAAAAGGGGTAAACTAGCTGACCAAGGAGACCCCTCCTCCAGTTAATCTGTGTGTGTTAAGGGGGTCTGCTTGTAATTTTCTGTACATGCACAGGTTAGTAGAGGTCATGTGTGTGTGTGTGTGTGTGTGTGTTTTGAATTCTCCATCCTACATCTGGAATTGATCTGGTACATCTAAACAACACACACACACACACACACACACACACACACACACACACACACACACACACACACACACACACGGTCTCAAATAAAACAAACAACCGGTGTCAAGAGTGCCCGCAGATCGATGTGACTCTCTGTGATTAAGCGACATGATTTTAATGTTACACGATCCTGGAAGCTAAACTCTCCAAATCCCCTTCCCCCGAGCGGAGGTCATCCAATCAGTGCTAAGCAACTCGCGATTGGACAGTCCGTCAACACTAATCAAACCACAAAGGACAGCAAAAAGGATTTGCCGACTGCCAATTTAATGACAGGCTAAACTAACTGACAACTATCTTGCAGTCGACATATATTTCCTCTCGCAACAGGAAGTCAGGGGGATTGATTTGTTTCTACAACAGCTGATGGTGTTCAAGATACACATAAAACCCAGCCCCGCCAGATGTAAATATCATTAACTTGAACTTGAAGAGTTTATTAAACCAGCTTATCTAAAAGACCTCTTTGTCTTTACAGATAGCTGAATTTATCAGCTAACTTAAAGGTCCCATTGTTTTTGCCTTTTTTGGTCAGAAACATTTGTGAAGTTTATACAAAAAAACCTTGCTGTTTTCTGTAGACATAAAAAATTGCTGCTGTACTGGAACCTTGGGTGTTGAGCCCTTAGGGATGTCACTAAGCTACAAATTACATGCTTTTTAAATCAGGAAACTATTGCAAAACATAGGGGCCCTTTAATGAAAATAATAAATTGAATGTATTATTTCTTACATTTGTTCCTTTTGCAAACCATACTTAAGTTCATTTGGAAGCACACATGCAGGAGGTTCATATGTAGGTCTGGCTGTTCGGACCACAGTGCACTCGTTACTCGTTACCATTGAAGCAAACCAAACATCTTAGGTGTGAATGCACCCTCAGTATCCAAGTGACAAATGGCTCTGTCTCTGTTCTCTTTCCAAATGTGTGTGTGTGTGTGTCAGTGAGTGCGTATCAAAGCTTTTTTTCAGTGGTGTCTCTCTTTCTCTCTCATACTCACCCCCACTCTCTCTTCCTGACCCCCAGGCCAGTCCAGAAGAGGGGAGATTTGGAGTGTCCTTCAGATCAGAAAGTAAGTATTCACTGGCTCAACTAGATAATATGTTCCTCTTTGATACCCCGCTCATCTAACTTGCTTGTGTAGATATTCCCTTAAACCCTTTAGTGTATTTTTACCAGGCATGTCAAGGTCCTAGGTTCAAAACCAAGGCCCTTTTGGTTGGAGGTGGCCACTCTAACCACTTGCCTATCCTTCACAGATATACTGTACCTTTTGTGAAGATTTGCGAATTAAAACTCATTAAAATGCATTAAATACATTGAAACCTCACGCACATCCATACTTTGCCAACTGTGATAGAGAAGGAATAAGGCAGAAAAAGTTGTGTGATGGCACACACACGCACACACACACATGCACGCACGCACGCACGCACGCACACACACACACACACCTCCCCCATTTCCTGCTCTTCCTTTCTTCTTTTCTTTCTAAAAGTCAAGTTCCTGATCCCTTTGTCCTGGATATGTGTGTGTGTGTCAGAGGGCAGGAAACTAACTTTCTTTGTCCCCAGGCCCCAGTGTCAGGTTCATCCCAACACGTCACAGTTTAACCTCCCACTAGAAGAATACCAACAGTAATAGTAATAGTAATAGTGAGGATTAGTATAGTAATATTTAGCTTGTCTTGTCAAGTGACTGCTGATGTGACAATGTTTCTGATGTGTTGTCAGTTGAGCCACCATGACAGATGTTTACTATGATTCACTATTGGCTGATTATGGTTGTTGCCAACAACCCAACATCTGCTGGTTGCGTTGTTACTTGAAAAAAGAATGTGTGAACTAGGACACAACTGAACGATCTCTCCCCTTTGCTTCCTCACTCTCTCTCTTCGCATCCCCTTTTCTTTCCTCCTCTCCTCTCCTCTCCTCTGCTTTTCTCATCAGACAGAAGGATTAAAGAACAGTTAGAAAAGAGAAGCAGCCAGCCATGAAGGGAGGGGGGGGGGGGGGGGCGAAGGTAGATTTAGGAGAAAGAAAGAAGAGGGCGGGAGCTCTGATACGAATGACCGCTCCTCTTTCCTCCTCCTGCTCCCCCGGGAGGAGGAGTGAGTCACGAGTCACTGCTCCTCTTCCTCGCCTCCTCTTCTTCCTCTTTGCCTCTCAGGAGGAAAGGAGGAGGAGGGCTCCTTTCCTCCTTCTGGGACCTTTAACCCCTCTTAATCTATTTCTGAACATTGTTGACTCACTACCTGTGTCTCACCTAGACACCAGATTAAAAAAAACAAGACAGTAGTAAAAACAGAAGTGCAAATGGAAAAGGCTTTTAAGAAATAATTAATTAATTAATCATTATTGTATTATCCCAATCAGCCAGAAATAGCAGCCAAACACAATTTATTTATATAAGAATGTTACAGATTGTATCTTTAAAGGACTCATGGTAAAGTTTGACGCCCTTTCTGGATCACCGATACAATATTAAATGAATTAGCATTGGCATATTATTATGGTAGAAGTGGTTTAAGCATTTGTATCAGTTATGTTTCTTATGCCTGTCTGTCTCTGTCTCCAGACTGTTCAACGGTCTCTCCGCAGGGGAGGCACGCCATCCATGAGGTCTCTAACGTGTCCTTCACACACCTGGCCTGTCAGAGTCAAGCTGCCGCCATTGTCCACTGGTCTCCTAGTCCCCTGGGTCTGTCTGTCTGTCTGTCTGTCTGTCTGTCCTTAGATTATTGTCATCACAGTGCAGAACCTAGCAGAGTCCTGCTAGTATTGACTAGATTACATGAAGACACTGTTAGCTTACTGTTAGCATACAGAGAGCTAGCGAGCCAGAGAGAGAGGGGAAAGAGAGAGTGAACAACAGGCCTAAAGAAGGATCAGATCCCACATGAAAATGCCCTGGTGTGTGTGAAGGAATGTGTGTGCACGCTTTTCAGAAGTCACTGTAAGGTGAACCTCCCTCAAAGAGACAACAGACTGTATTGTGAGAGAGAGAGAGGTAGCAGAACAGGTTCAACGCCACTCAAATACCACAGACCTGCCTGACTGCCTGCTTGTCTGTCTGTCTGTCTGTCTGCAGGTATATTAAAGGCTTTAGGGTTAATGTTCTGACTTTCTATCTGATTGCCTGTCTGCAGGTATAGAACATGTGAAAGGCTTCAGAGTCTATCTAGAAGATAAGGAGGGTCGTCATTGTCAACATCTGATCCTGAGAGAACCTCGGCAGCTCAACTTCTCCTACAGAGCTAGCGTAAGTTTTTGTTATTAGTGTTAGTAGTAGTACTAAATGTACACATCATTTATAGCGAGTGTTTCTCATGTTAATCGGAATAAAATGAACATGGTTGTTGTTGTGTTATGATTGTGAATATTAACAAGAATAATATGTGAATATCAATATTAACACTAATGTCTGTGGTCTTAGAGGATGAGCAGCCAGCCTTTCTCGGGCTTGACGTTTGACACCGACTACATGGTTCGAGTCGTACCGTTCCCCACCTTTGTCAATGACAGCTTCTTTCATCCCTTCTTCCTCCGCACCAACTGTGAGTTCCAACCCCACCAGAGTTGATCAAACCCCATTAGACCTCATTAGACCACTCCCATTCACATATTTACATATTCACAATGCGGAGCAAACCGGCGGCTACAGATGTAAGGACCTCATTCAGAAATATGATGAGGTAAAATGTCCACGGGGTCCGTGTACAAGAGAATGAGAATGTGACACTTTCACTAGCTGGCCCTGCGGTGAGATTGAGGTAAAATGGGTCAGTGGGATGGGATAAGAGAGGGTGATAACATTGATCTATTATTTTTTATGAGAAATTACAAAAACATGTTCAACAGAGCCGGGACATCCTCGCCCTCTGTGTGGCCATCTAGGACTGACCCAAACGCAATATTGACACAACTTGCATAGTTCTTTATGTCCTCCACATTTGCTAAAAATGTAATACTATTACATTAGTCTGTAAAAGCTGCAGAAAATCCCTCAGTAGGTACGTTGTTTAGAATGTGGGAGTGTCAGGACTCCATAGGACCTCATAAAACATCATACAACCTAGTTAGATTGTATTGTTGTTCTACAATTTCTTTCTAACCAATACTTTTTGTGTGTGTGCATGTGCACGTGTGTTACAGCTTGTGAGGTATTGCTGGGACCAGACAATCTGGTGTGTAAACCATGTAAGTTTCTGAAACCAGTACCAAACACACACATAAGTTGTGTTGTATAAAATGTGTATCATTTATTGAAAAAAAGCCGCTTGAGTTATGTTAGGAAAGTTGGTTTTAAAGCTTTGGAAAAAACACAAGTGTATTGTACTTGTGAAGTGTTACAGCTGCACAGAACACCAACAAGGCCTTTTTTACTTAACTGTTGATTACCTGTCTGTATGTGTGACCAGTCTGGAGGCCTAGGACTCTGGATGTCTCCCAGGTGGGCTCTAGTCTGCAGGTGGTATTTGACCACGCTCCCTCTTCCTTTGGCTTCAGCCTCTACTTCCTGTTCTACAAACTACGGCAGGACGGACCGGCCAAACTACAAGCCTGCAAACCAGTAAGAGGCTCTGTTGGTCTATCTATTTTTCAATTTATGAATATAATAATCTGTCTTAGTATAACTGTCTGTGCGTGTGTGTGTGTGTGTGTGCGTGTGTGTGTGTGCGTGTGTGTGTGTGTGTGTGTGTGTGTGTGTGTGTGTGTGTGTGTGTGTG
>JAOEHI010043767.1:0-21338 GCA_025447815.1 Percopsis transmontana
TTCCCAACCTTTTTTTTTTTAAAACACACAGTGTAACAGGTGTTTATCTATATATAGATTCTTAATACTTTGGGTTTTTATATATATATATATATATATATATATATATATATATATATCATTTCAAAAATGTACTACTGAATGGGGCCCCATTTCTAAACCATGTTAGACAATCATAGAATCAATATGATCAAGGAAAGCTGATATAATTACAATTACATAATATGATGATGATAGTTATTCATATCTATAACCTAAACAAGGGTGAAATGAACTAGCAACATAGAAATATTCTCCAAGTTGTCTCTCAATGCTGTTTAATAAATGGAAGAATTAATATGGAATTGTTGTCTTTAACGTCATTAGTGTGGAGCTGGGTCTTAATGGCTTGCTATAACGTCGTAAGAGACGCCCCATCTCGTCTTCCAACCTGGCGCAGAGATGCGCCGAGCAGCAGTGTAAAGCCCTTGAGGTGGCTGTTCGAGTGGCAAAAGGCCACGTAAGTATCGCTTGTTCTCCCCAAGGTCCACCACATGGAGAAGATCCCCAGCTCCGTCTTCCAACCTGGCGCAGAGAGGATGCATGCTGCACGTCATGGTGGGAACATAAAGTGACTCCACCCATCCACCTCCTACCTGGGGCCAGGCCCCCCTACTGTCTGACAATGGTAGGTGGTGTTGACTTCGTTCCGGGATGGGGGGGGGTGGTGGTCCCTGAGGCTGGGTGAGGTATGGAGGGCACAAGCGTGTGCCCGTCGGCCTCTGTGCCGGGGAAGAGCGGGCACTGGGCAGACAGATGGAACACCTCCTCGGTCGTTGAGTTCCAGCTAAGCAGCTGTGGGTGGGCTGGGCTTTTGTGTGTACAGTATGTACACAGCTGGTCTAAATGAAGGTTGACTAGAACGTAAATCCTTTTCCATGGTCAGTTACAAAATATCACACTCACAATAAAGTTTCTCAAAATAAAAACCACTGAGAAACTCAACATAGTGTTTCGTTGTATTAATAAATTGAATTTTACTTGAGTTTTCAGTATCATTACCTTCAGATTCAACATGGCGATATAGTTTGCAATGCAAAATTGCTGAAAATAATGTAATTTACTATGTCGTACAGGACCAAATAGAATGGTTATGACCAGGTAAAAGTAATTTATAGTCTCAAATTGTAAAAGGTTCTGCTAAACGCTGTAAATGTATTTAGACAAAATGATAGGACTACAAATAAACAAAATAGGAAACTTTATTAGAGTTAATGTCACAGATTTTTGCATGAAGCTCAACATGCATGTGTATACAGTAGTTTTCTATTATGCTTTTTAGAAGCTCAAAACAGTTTGGTGTGATAGAATTGCTAACTATGGACCATAATCTTCGGGGAGATACCATGCCCCGGTCATATGGAACACATTGATATACACACACTTATCACCCAATTCCACCCTATAACTTAGGAAATGTACAGCAAAAACAACATTCATAAACAAATGTGCAACTTTTAATGTTTTTTGAACCAATGTATATCAAGGAAGGATCTGTTCAGTCGTTTCTTCTAATGCCATTCCACTCAACTTGAACTTCCGGATAAATTGGTTAGGCAAAATTTATGTAGCAAATACTTTGATCAGCGCGGACTGGTATAACATAAATGAAAACACCAGCGATATATATAGTAAGTTGTCGATAAATCCAGCTTCAAGCTATATCGGACAAAATTGAAGCACGACAAACAGCTCTCGCATTGAGTGCCACTATTGCCTCCCAAAAATAAATAAAAATCATAGTTGTAAATGTGTGCCAAACGTCTCATTCAATAAAGGCACTTAAGGCAGTATTGGAGCAATAAAACAACCCCAAGTGAAAATATAAAAAGCCATTCAGTCAGTAGTGCCAAAGCCTGTGCAAGTCATATCCCGATAGTGTCTCTAATTAGAACTCAGAGATTATTTCTAGGTATGAGCAATCCCCTCACAGGGATTCATAAAGGGACTGAAGAAACAATTAAGACTGTTTTGCAGAGGGGAAAAAAAACAAAAATAAAAGATTAGTGTTTGAAGCCTTGTTCTTTGGTCCATTTTCTCACGCATTACTATACACAGTTATGGCTGCCATTGTCCGTGTGTGGGTGGAAGATTGTGGAGGACTTCTACAATAGCTTCTGGTTGAGGATCTCCCAAATCATTAACTTCCGGAAGAGAGGCATGTGGCACTGAAAAGAGGTTGATATCAATATTTCAGTGTGTGAATTATAACATCATCATCATTATTAGGGTAGGCAACCGTTCACATTTGAACCAAACACCAGTACCTGGAATTCAGTACCTCACGGTACGCTTTTCTCGGTACTTTATTCCCTCGGTTTTAACAAGATGTAATTTAAATTGTAAAAAATAATTCCAAGCTTCTCAATTTCAACATTGTTATTCATTTAGAACAAAAAATAAAACCCCTCCCAAACCCGCCCCTACAACCTGTGTTGGACATTGAACAAACTGCAGGGGTGATTTTACGTCAATCGATACTCTGCCGATGTAATTCGGTCGGTACCCTTAAAAGTACCGAGTTGGGTACGCAACCCTAGTCATTATACGCCAGGTGAAATGTATTACCTGTCTAAAAGTGAGAGGCCTTCCTTTGGCGACGAAGTTAGCATATTTACAGGCGAAAACACCGCAGTCGCTGCCGTTCTTCTGCTGGGGAATCTCCTAGACGTGTACACAACAATGTAAACCTGAGACGAAAGGACTCGCATTTCAACCAAATGTCACTTGTGTAAAATAGCTTCCTCCGACGCTTACACTGGCCCTCAAGCTGCTGATCGTCCATTTGGCGATGTCCAAGTCTCGGGCTTTCTTGGCCTTGTGCTCTTCCCTCAAGTAGAATCTAGAAAAGCCCGGCACACTGAAGTCAGTCTGCAGGCAAGGATCAGGACATTCAAGGCCAATATGTGAAGCCTCGCACGCAGTGGGAGAACACAAGTTCCTATGTATGTGGGTCAGGCACACGAGGAAGACGAGAAGGGCAGTGCAGTGACCACTTACAGTAATAGATTGCAGATGTCCTCGTGTCTGTGTCCTATCGAATCGTATGACATCACCGTGCGGCTTTTGAAATCTATTACCTGGAACAGAAATCACACAGCCTGGTAAAAACCATCCAGATATTGTGAGCTCCGCTTCTACGGTCTGCTTCACTTTATATTAGTCTGTTCACTCCGAATTAAAAAGCGCTAGTCAGTTGGGTAGTTCCGTTGGTGCAGACGGCAATTAAATGCATTAACAGCCAGCCATACTGTTGTGGTTTAATCTAAAAAATATATATATTTTCACAGATTATTTCACCCAAAAAGGATAATTAGTGTATGAATTACTCTTCACAGCTTGTAAAGGAAGAAAGAAAAAAGGTTGTACTACGTCTCTTCACTGAGAACATAGCATCTTGCCACTGTAAACATGTTACGGCTACTTCCCCAGAGACTGTGTGGAGAAAACATGCTTTACACCAATCCTTTTAAAGATTCCTTTAAATGAATCTGAAACACCTGTCTGTTCTTAACAGTCCCTTTAAGAAAGTTACTATGTACAGTGTACCATCACATGACACCCAGAGATCACTCCGAAGATTTTGACAAATCAAGCTGGAAAAAATCATGAATGATAACTGACGTTTTGCCTATTCAGCTACTGACCAATGTACTCATTAGTAAGTCGCTTAGGATAGGAGCGCCTGCTAAATGCTGTGAATGTAAAAGCCCAGGCCGCGTGACTCACAGCCAGGGCCCAGTGGACTCCCAGGTGTAGCGGGACCAGGAGGAGGTCGTAGAGGAAGAGGTCCACCGCCTTGGTCCAGCGCTTCACGGCCCCGTGGCCCCCGGCCTGGCCCCCCACCCCCCCGCCCCGCAGCTTGGAGAAGAAAAAGGTGCTGAAGGAGTAGACCCTCGGGCCCCCTGTCCCCCTAGCAGACTGCTCCATGACAAGGGACAGGTAGAAGTTGATCACCTGGGGGTAGAGGAGAGGGTATGAGGAGCTACAGAACTGGGCCCTGTTAAAGCCGCTGTTTTGGGCTCATCCGGTTCATTAGACCTCTTGCTGCAGCAAAAGAACCAATCTTAAAGACGGCGGCGTCAGTCGTCACACCAATTCAGGCCGGTGGAGGACTTTCATTGCATTCACTGAGAACAAGAAACTGTAACTTCCCTTCCCTTCACAGATGTAGACAAAGTGGTCCTCTCACCCCCTACTGCTCCGTACCTCATCGTTGAGCCAGCCGCCCTCCTGCAGCGTAGCCAGGTCTCTCTGCGTTATGCGCAGCTTGAACGCCGCGCTCAACACCCGGTTGGGATCGCTCTGAGCGAGGGCCCGACTCACCTCTGCGGCCATGTCCTGCACACGGGCAGCCGACGGACAGAGGAGAGACAGAGGATTAAAAACCCAACGCCTGCGTGAGCCCTCCCAACACAGAAGCACGCCCCATCCCGGAGGGGTCTTGTCGCACACCTTGGTCAGCTTGGGAAAGTCGTCGTCGCTGAGCCGCAGGTGGGCCGTGTGCACGGGGAGCTTGTCTGGCTGGGCCAGCGCAGGGTTCTCTCGGTCCACTAGATTAAGCCGAGTCGCGACTTCCTTAGAGAGGTCCACGTCCGCCGTGGGCTTCTGCTGGGTGGAAACGGAGAAGGTGCAACGTCAGCGCGGGCCGGTGGCGAGGATGCCGGCAGTGCTGGGCAACAGAAATAGATCTTTATAGTTGGGGTGTCTCTTCAAAAGAACAAGAGCATACCGTTGCACCCCGGACCTGCGGTGTGTCCTCCAAGGCTCTGGTTGGCCTATATAAACCCATGTCAGGCCTCCTGTGAACACGACACAGCAAAGTGACTTATATGCACAATAGTAATATGTAATAATAGGAATATGAATGACACACACACCTGTCTCTGGCTTCCGTGGGTGCAGATGGGTTTCTCCACGTAAATGCTCTTGGGGTAGCTGCACATTAAAAGAGACGTAGTACACATGTTTTTTTTTGGGGGGGGGGGGGCCGGTGTAGAGGTGTGACCCATGTGGGTTAACAAACTGCATCAGATGAGAGACTCTTTAATCACAGGATTTAGCACAAATGTTTTAGGGACAAATATAAGACCACAACCACAGTTTTACTGCTGGGCGATATGTGCCGACACTGTTCATGGCACCAGATCTCTACCTAGAACGGGCCCCGTCCTTCTGGGTGCAGAGTCACGGGCTCTGCCAAAAGTTGCAGTTATGTGTTCACCCTGCGGCAGGGACACGCTGGTGGGAAAGAGAGGAAATAGAAAGGGCTGATAATCTGAGAGGCCCGAGGAGGGGTTCATTTGATTAGGTCCGTCTCTCCATACTCACTCTTGTGGCTTGGTTTGGTGGAAGGAAAGCGGCTGTTTGTTGCTGTACTTCTCCGACACCATCTCCAGCACCAAGCGCCTGTACTGTTCCTTATCGGTTCGCTTTATGGCCTGGAGAAAGTCCACAAGACAGCACCACGGCAGCTCCATTAACACACGAGACGCAGGGGGTCTCTGGAGCGCGGACGCGAGGACATGGCACATCTACCCACCTCTTCCACGGTGAGACACTGTTTGGAGCAGCGGCTGTGTCCGGGGCCAGGACATGACCCGTCCGGACTGGCGGCAGCCGTTCCCATGCCGACACCCAGCGCGGGTCTGGAGGGCAGCAGCTGGAGGGAACTCCTCCTCTCCCCGTCTCTGCCCCTCTCCTGGCCCCCCGGTGGCAGCCCCGCCCCACTGTTGCCATTGCAGAACAAGAGTTACACACTGGGGACATCACACGAGGCAAGCAGTTTAATATTGCAGCATCTACCTGAACTTCCTCATTAGAGGCGGCGAGGGCCTTTGGAAGGCATTCTTGTTGCCCCTGTCCCTCTCCTTCAATCTACACGTCGCTTTATCTACGCGGAGACAACAGGAAACGTTAGAGAGGTTAGGTTATGGTCACGGCATACTACAAACAAACAGCTCAGCCATGGGCTCGATCTCCAACAAGCCCAGCCTACTTCTACTTCTTTGGATAGAAGCTAAATGACCCAATCTTTGGTGAAGAATTTGGTGAACGTACCCATCCTCCACTCATAAGTGTTCATACATGAAGTATGGAGCTCATCTATCCCCAGGGTAACAGGCGGGATCTGAAGAGGGAATTACAAAAACAGTTGGGTAAAAACAAATGGGCAGATGGAAGGCACTGTAACACAAATGTGGATTTTCTTAAAACCAGTACAGAAAAACCCAATCTCTACACGGAAGTCCAAGTAGTAGACTGTGCAAAACAATAAGCATCAGCGTTACCTGCCTACACCATGGAGAAATGTGCGTGGTGTGTAGCGTTAGAGAGGCAAAACAGACCTTTGTCTCTTCATAACGTCTATGCTTCCCACAGTTACTCGTCAGGGCATTCCGCAGTCCGAGCAGACCTGCAACCCCAGCCACAGTCTTCTTCACAAAGGTGGCGACTACATCTGAAAGAAAGAGTAAACTCATCTGCAATCCCGCAAGCCCATTAAAGATATAGCCCAGGTGCATATTTGTGTTTACACACCTCGCCTACGCCTTTTCACCTCCACTGGCTCGTTCTGACAAGCACCCTCTGCCACATAAACACTGAAGCACAAGGATTATTAAGCAAGGATCGCACAATATAAGTTACTAGCACTGGGTAACACTAGCTAGTATGTTAACGCCAGCTAGTGAAGGAACTCAAGCTTGGTGACAGAAACAAGACCCTCATCAGTCTCTCAACTACCACGTTTGACCATTATTGAGACCCCTTTCTGACAACTAACCTCTGGTAGTTTCGTTTCGTCGGTCTGACGTTGTTCTCTTGCTGCTGTATGCCCGCTGTCAGGCCGCCTCGCGTGTCCGTTTCCCCGCTAGCTTTTCCAAGCCTCTCCGTGGGATTTTGTGATCCCGTAATTGGATCGAAGAGCGATGATAGTCCATTAACTATCCATCCATACATCCCAGACAAATACAGAAAAATAGAAACTGTGTCTTTTATACGAGCCAGCTCTATATTCACTAGTCAGAGCAGCAAAACAGAATATACGACACCTCTGATTCCAGTGTTTAGCATTAGCGTCGCCCCTGCGAAGGATGTGCGTCACGCAGCGTGGCGGAAGCACCAGCTTTGGACCAATTAAAACCCTCCCGATGAATGCTCTGTTCAGCGCGGCTGTTTTTGATTTCTACATCAATCGATGGATTTTATGTATGCTGGAGTGCAATATATCTATACATCTTTATATCCATCTCCCACTCCACCTTAAAAATAAATAAAGGCTACCAAGAGCTCGGGCTTTTTCTGGTAATCACATTTAAAATATTTATTGAATTTAGGGTAGAAACACATTACAAAACATTAAAAATTGTGCTCAACTTTGCGCATTTACACAACAAAGAATGTTAAACCAGTGCAAATCATTGCACATTTTACACATGTACTGTAGATAAACATTGCCACCATCACACAAATGTATAAAACTTAAGTAGAAAACAGTGAGCAGCACTACTTAGAAAAATGTTTAACATTTACAATAAAAAAAAAAATTCTATAGAAAATCTTAAAAAAATAATTTATGGGCTTGTAAAAGACAAAACAAAAAACACTACAAGAAAAATAACAGACTTTACAAAACAAGTGTTGACACTCGTGTGATATTCCACAAGTGCACTGGTAAAGCAGGATGTTTTCATGAGCAAGTTGAGAGCAAACACTTCTTATTTCAGTGCTCGGAGGTCTTCGTATTGGGGTGGAGGACAGAACCTAAGTGGGAAAACAAACAAAGAACAAATTGTTCAGAAAACAAAAGATAACAAATAAAGAATTTTCCACAAACCCATCTAACATACGTGATAAAAATGTAAGCAAAAGCCATCTGGGGTGAACTTTATTGGTAGAAATAAAATGGTTAAGTAAAAAATAAAAAAATTGAATCTTTAGTGTAAAATGTCTAGTAAGATGCTTCTTGATCACCATCAGTACTGTTAGCTAATCATACTCATTTGAAAAAGGTAATATTTTATCAGCCAATAGTGATAACATCCAGCCCACACAAACGAGACAGAAAGGCCAAAATAATCACCAACAGATAAATAACTCGATCCTCGTAAACAACGCGTGAGAAAACACCCTTGTTGTGAAACGGCCATGTGACAAACTGTCCAGTGCATTCTGTTACACATACTCACTCATTTTGACCGTACAGGTAGAGAGGTGACAGGCAGCTCAGGTACAACCAAGTCCCATTCTCCTGCAGCCAGCGCTGCCGGTAACCAATCATATCAGGGGAACAGGCTGCCTGTCCTTGCCTCCCAATTTCCTCTCTTGGAGGCGTGGCTAAGTGAGTCTTGCTTACTGGGTTAGGAGATGACACAGAGGTGACATGGCTCTGAGGCTTCAAAACGTGTTTCAATACCTTCCCACATCACAATTGCTGCACCTCCAGTTACACAATTTCTGCCAAAAAAACTGATAAATAACTGCAGGCGTCTTCACCGAATGTAGTACAAGGCAAAAGCAAAACAAAAAGGCAAAAACCACCAGAGCCGACAGGGAGCCATACACCTGACCTCAGAGCTCCAAAGGAAAGCTTTTGCCCAAAAGCACCTCTAAATACGTGATTCCTCATACCAATATATAAATGAATGAGTAGCTAAGATCAACATCACCACCAAAAGTGCAACTCTGTGATTCATTAATCGCAGCTGCAAACGACTCTGAGCCTCTACTTGTGCCGGATGTCAGTCATGCTTACGAGCAAGACAAAAAAAATGTGTGAATCTGAGTTTGCCACAGAAAGGGTGCAACATGGAAACGTCCCCACAGAAATCGACCATCACGGATGTCACAAAACCCCTGCGTTTCCAGTCAAGTAAACAGTTTCTCCCTTTCATTCGTTGTATAACAAACTTCCGCCCTCACTTTATAGGCAATCCTCCTCACCTGGATGAGTTCCTACTAGTCGCCGCTGGACCTTCTCTAAATGCTGGATGTACTCTGTCAGAGATCGCTCTGTGTCTTGGGATGTTCCCCCGGTATGCCCAGAAGTCAGAGTAGAGTTGGAGGGTGACCTTGGGAAGACAAACGGTTCAATAACCAGAATGAAACTAAACCCATAAGCCCATAAAAAAAACGTGAAAGGTCTTTGCACCTGTTGTGCAGTCGGAAGGGCGATTTGATCGGTGGAACCAGAGTAGCAGCCATATCTCTGTTGGCAAGTCCGTTGTCTCTGGTTGGAGGGGATGCCTCAGAATTAGATCTTGGTTGTTGCTGCCTTAAAACCTCTGTTCTGGAACCTACAAGCAAGAGAAGGAGATACACAAATCCCGTTTCCAGAAACCCACCTAAATACATCAACACATTTATACATGTTCTGAGCTGACCTGAAGGATGCACAATCATACTTCCAGGAATCGACAGTCTTCTGATGGCTCTCTGCCACTTCTTGGTCAGGAATTTCATTCTAGGAAAAATAAGTGGAAATAATACCATACTATTTATTTGCTGGAGAAGCTGTATAAAAACAGATCAATGTCCGTAACATGAAAGGAACCATTTCAAGACCACGGCATGTTCCGCACCTCGATATAGCGATGACCGCGCGCACAGCCGCTCTGAAGCGAGACAGGGGTCTCTGCTTGGGGGCTGGAAGAGAGGGCCGCACCCCCATATGGGCGATCAGACACAGTGTGGCCTGCTCGCACTCCTGGAAGCCTCCCAACAGCAGCAGCAGATAGCGCTTCTGATAAACCAGAGACTTCCGGAAGCTCTCAGCCCGCAGGTAGCGCTCGTACAAACGCTGTAGCTGCAGACAAATGGAGGACAGTTGTCAGCCAGTGGGCTACCATGTTGTTGTACCAGTACATTAAGCTAGCATAGTTCACCAACGTTACAGTTGACACACTTTGGAGGCGAACAGCGACTTTAAAAACATTTAAAGTCCCCGATTTAAATGTTTTTAAACCGGGGACTTTCCCCGGTTCGCCCACCTTGCCGTGGCTGGCTGCGTCACCCATGGGTCTGTTTTCAGTTTCGGCGGTGACCTTGGCCAGCTCGTTCTCCGAGCGAAGTAGCTGGCGCTCCAGACAGGCGAGGGTGTGCTTCAGGGTGACTCTCTCCTGACTGAGAGCCGTCACTCGCTCCGTCAGCCCCGAGTTCTCCTTCAACAGTCTCTCCACCAGCTCAGAGGACACAGAGGGGACAGAGGGGACCAGCTGGGACAGAGGAGAGGAAGCATTTCTAGAGTGTGTATTTAGAGCTGCCGGAAGACTTGCAGTATTCCCAGAATAAGTGCAACAGTGAAATCAATTTAAAGCTGCATAAAACGACTTTATGGTTCATAGTATTAGAAATTGGGGTATCCAAGCACCAGCGAAGACAATAAGAAGAGACCCCTTGTATTTGCCAATACAAGTGTCTCTGCACTGGATAGTACAGCAAAAATCAACCAAACAAAAAACATGCATTTGCATCTTGTGACCAGAGGGGGCATGAGCGTTCCAAGTGACATTATTCAGGTGTAAACGTTAAGACAAGTTTAATTCTTGTGAATAAAGACACAGGGATGAGAAACGGGTTTCAGAAGAGTCTATAGTAGTCATCTATGGTAGTGATCATGTCCTATAGGTTTAGTGTCCCACCTGCTGCCTCGGGGCGGTGGCGTCAGCCTGGAGCGTTGCCGTGGAGCCCGACAGCCTGTGAGCAGCCATCTGCTTCTCCTCCCTCTCCAGCTCCGCCAGGGTGCCCTGCAGCTCCAGCATGCGCTGCAGGTCCTGCTGCCTCAGCTGCTCCAGCTCACACTGAGGGGAGGACAGGCAGTGTCAAGGGTCACAGACGCAGGAATCAACACCGCCAGCAGGGGGGCGAGAGACATTTCTGAGTGATGAGGTCAAAAACCCTTCTTTTTGGATTAATACTTAAAAAAAGAAAAAAGGCAGTTTACTTGCGTTACAGCGCCCCTCCAACACAACATTTTCAGCCCAGTTCAATGTTTGTTTGGACAACTGGATGAATTTGGTTGTGCGTGTAGAGGGAGGGGTAGGGGAAAGTGAGAGCCTATAGTGCTTCAGGGGGTGGGGGGGGGTGGGAGAGCAGTGAGGAATGTGAGACACTCCGCATGCACTCCTGAGTTTCAAACCAAAACAACAACGCTTTTGCTCTGAAGTGTCCCTTTAATCTCTCCAATCTTAACAGTTAATGGTCTTTAATGGCCTCCATGCCGACATCTCACCAGTTTGCTGTTGGTCTTCTCCTGTCGCTTCTCCCTCTCCGCCTGCTGCTGCCTCTCCTTCCTCCTCTCCCTGTCCCACTGCTCCTCCCGCTCCCTCTCCTGCTCCTTCACAAGGCGGAGTCTCTCCTTCAGCTCCTTCAGCTCCGCCAGCTCCGCCCGCCGGCGCCCGGAGCCCTCTCGCTCCGCCTCCAGGGCGCGGCTCAGCTCCTGCCCCTGCTGCCGGAGGGAGTCCGCCGCCACTCTGAGGCGGGCCGCCTCCTCCTGCTCCCCTCGCGTCTCCTCCCGCCGCCGCCGGTCCTCCTCCTCGCCCCTCCTCCTGCTCTGCAGGAGCTCCGCCCTCAGCCGGTCGGCCGTGACGCCCAGCTCCTCCGCCTGGCGGCGCTCCTGCTCCAGCTGGGCGCGCAGGCCGGCGGTGAACTCCCGGTCGCGCGCCGCCTCCGCCTCCTGCCTGCGGGCGGCCTCGCCCAGCCGCCTGGCGCTGCGCTCCCGCTCCTCCTCCAGCCCCCTGCGGGCGTCCGCCAGGCGGGCCTCCGCCTCGCTCAGCAGGCGCTCCAGGCGGCCGCGCTCCTGCGCGAGGAGGTCCCGCTGCGCGGAGGAGCTGTGGGCCTCCTCCACGCTCCGCTCCAGCAGCGCGCTGCGCGACTGCTCGATCTGGAGCTCGCGGCGGAGGTTGCTGCAGGCCACCCTCTCCTGCTCCAGCTGGCCCCTCAGGGCCACGACCTCGGACGCCCGCTGCTCCGAGGACGCCCGGCCGGCCTGCGGACGGGAGAAGACCACGTGTCCATCAGGGGGGGGGGGACTGCACGGAGGCCCGTTCGGCCAACAGGAACGTTTTATTTAACAGACGGTTATGTTTGACGGTTTGTCGTACCTCCCGCGACGCCTCCTCCTCTTTCTCCCGGCGGACGATGAGCGCTCTCTCCTGCTCCAGTAGCTGCTGGAGCTCCTTGATCCTGGCCCGCTCCTTGATCAGAGCCTCCTCAGCTTCCTCCAGTGTCAGCCTGGACGAAGACCAAAAGCCTTTATTATACTAGGTAGTTGTATAAAGACGAGTCATTTCAAGTCAAATTGGCTTGGCTGAGTCTAAATCTAATAGACAGCCATCTGGGAACATGGATACAGAACGGAATAGAACAAATACAAAATACACACAGCAGCAAAAGTGACATCTGACACTTCAAATAACTAGTCAATCACTGGTCCTATTAAAGCCTATAAACCAGTTGATCCAAGGCTAATCTACATTTCATACGGAACAGGGTTAAATGGGAATTCACTAGAAACGAATGCATGCTACAATTTCTACTTTAGAAACTTATTAACGGTGTTAACATTTAAATTATGTTTAACTCCTTTTTCCTGTGTGTCGTGTTTATTTCATTGTCCCTCGGTGCTGGGTAGGCCGTTGCCTTGGGCGTACCTGAGTGACTGTAATCTGTCGTTCTGCTCCTGCTGCGTGCAGTGGGCCGAGCGGAGCTGTTTCTGGGTGTCCTCTAGCTCTGCTTTTAGATTAGTCTCAACCTGTCTGGCAACCTGTCCGTCAACCTGATGAGGCTCCATCTGCCAATCAGCGCCTCTGTTGTCACTCTGGGGGAGGAGAGAAGGAACAATCAGCATTAACGCTCAGTTTTTTTTAAATATATTTTTCAATAAAAAGGTCGTTGTGACGCCTCACCGGTGTGTCTCTCTGCGCCATGCGACAGAGCAGCTCTCGGAGCGCTAACACGGTCTCCTGCAGAGCCCTCTTCTCCTGCTGCCAGGCCATTGGGGCGGCAGCGTGGGATTGGGCCACGTGGTCCGACGCGCTGGCCCTGCTACCCTGCGACTGCCGCTGGGCCTGACCCAGCGCGAGGGCTTGCGAGTCGGAGTCGCGGCGCTGGGACGAGGGCGTGGCGCGGCGCTGGGAGAGGGCAAGAATTCTACAGCTCTCCTGGTAAACCTTCTTGAGAAGCAGCTTTGGGAGGAGAGAGAAAGGTCATGTAAAAGGTCAAATAAGGGCAAGTAAAGGGAAATTATTTGATTATTTTACAGTCACTCCAACTTAAGCCCTCTGTGTGTGTTTTAAAAAAAAAGAAAAAGACCCCTGCAGACACACAAATGAAAGGCCTGCCAACATGTAATAAACTAGCATAAAACCACAAACACAAACTCTGTTTGAGCCCCAGTTTGAGAAGCCCTGCCAACGGTCATGCTAGCGTGTTGCGTGGCGCCCTACATGTAGCTCGGGGGACAGCAGGTCGTCGCTGTAGCTCATGCTGCCAGCGGCGCTGTCCGTGTTAGCGGCGGGGTTCATGTCTCGGCAGCGCAGGTACTCCATGATCTGAGCGTCCAGCCTCTCGGTCTCCTCCACCTCCGCTCTGAGCATCACGCCCAGCTCGGAACTCACATCTGAACAGGGAAAACAAACAGTTGACAGTTTAAGATGAGTTTGCAGCTGAAGCATTCAACTATGTATCCTGCGGCTGACAAATAGACCTAAACTTATACATCAAGTGTGGGATATATATTCAAATTAAAGAGAAATAACTGTCTACCAGCCCAGAATGGTGCTTTTTATTTACACTACGAGTCGCTCACACAGCAGAAACTTCCTTCCCCCATCTGCCAGCTTCATAAAGCAATTAGCTGACTCGCTAAACTTAGAGCAGCCTAACAGTGTTAGCAGCGATTAGCTAAAGAAATGTCCGGCGTAATGAGACTCCTTTTTAAAATTTCATAACGTTTGCTATAGGCAATTTTACACAGTTTTCCTCTACTCAGTTACCGTCTGAAAAACCACAAGGCCATGTTTCACACAGAACATCTAATAAATACACATTTATGAAAAGAAAAAAACCAACAACTTGGTACTAATTGCACTGCCTGGAAGAGGTCCAACGCATCACTACAGGAGAGTGAGGAGAAAAGGACATGGCTGCAATACTCACTGCTGCCATATCCATCACTGGCCCATTCCGGTGCCGACAGTGAAGATGCTGAGCCCAGAGAAGAAGAAGGAACGGTCATGTCTAGGGTCTCCAAATCGTGTGTCTGTTAAACGAAAAGACAAAAATATAGTTATTAAAAAACAAAAGGAAGTTCAAATCCATTCCAGATAGAAACTTGGTGAAATCTGCTTCTCGACGTCTCGACCACGTACTTTGTCGGCGTCTACAGAGTTGAGCATGGACAGGTTGTCGGAGGGCGACACCGAGCCAAGGGAGCGACTGCACTGCGAGGCCAGCTCCGGGGTGAGGGTCCTGGAGCGCGGCGGCTCGGCGGCGGCCCTGGGCACGGTCTGGGTGTGCGGGAGGTCCAGGACCGGGTGGCTTATCGCGCTGAGCTCCGACAGCCGGGAGGCCTGGAGGAGAGAGGCGTGGAAGCTCTCGCGGAGCAGGTCCTCAGAACCCTCCATCCTCCTCAGAACCTCAGGCGAGTCGAGCGACGCTTCGTCGCGAGAGGCGATAAGGGCGTCCACGAACCCCCCGTGGGAGGCAGCTGAACCCCGGGGGAAGAAAGTGGGCGTCACAATCATGTGGGCGGTAAAACAGTTCATTGACGCAACATGGCCTGGAGGGGGCACCTTTCTGTCCCTGGTTGTGAGGGAGCGTGTCGTGCAGGTGGAAACGCTGCCGGAGCTGCTGGAGCTCTCTCTGCTGATAGGCCAGCTCCTCCTCCTGCACCGCCAAGTCCTCCTGTAGGCCGCGAAGCTCCGCCTTCAGATGCTGGTTGTGCGTCTCCAGGTCGGCCAGGGCCCGGTCTTTAGTCTGGTGGGCAACACGTAACAGGAGCCCTCAATGAAGTGGGTCAAATCTACAACAACGGGAAACAAAACGACCCCAAGTAGGGGCGTTCCTACCTGTCCCTCCTCCTGTAGTTTCTCCGCCCTCTCTGTGCTGGTGCTGAGGCCCTCCTTCACGGCCGCTAGCTCCGCCCTCAGCGCCTGGTGCTCCGCCGCGAGGCTCGCTAGCTCCGCCTCTCTCTGCCTCAGGGCGGCGTCCGCTTTGGCCAAAGTCGCCTCAGCGTGGCTCTGGAGCGGAGTGGAAACAGTACACATGAGCGACAGTACAGTAATTCACAAGGCTTCCCCAATTATGGCCCGTAAGAAAACCGTGCAGTCACACGGGAGATTTCAGGCTTACAATTCAGCCCAGGCATTTTAGAGCCAACTTCAGTTCAGCTCATTCTGGGCATTCTTTTTCTCTCTTTGCAGAACATTCAGGGTTCTAATGAGATCCACATGTGTTGCTGGAAGTCTTGTGCAACTTTTTTTCCCCCAATCTCCTAAAAATAACTTGCATACTCTATAGAGCACCGAGTTAGCACCTTGCTAAAAGCAGCCAGAAGCTAGTGAAACACCAACCGAATGAAGCGCCAAACTACAGCCCTGCCATTTCAGTAGTTTCGGCACTGCTTATTTCATCTAACCACAACCCTCTCTTACCATATCCCGCTACCACACACACATCGTGCGAGGTGGGGCGGATTGAAAACATAACTGTTTGCTCCAACAGCTAAGGCTTCCCTACTTCCTCGTTGTGAAGTCACTTCCTCTGTGTACGGGGAAAGACACTGCTGTCGCTGCGCCACAACGCATCATTTCAGCCCCTCCCCCGTTTTTCAAACCAGGACCAGCTGTGGTCTGCTTTGCAGCGGCTGACACAGCTGGGTGCCCAGTTCCAGAGCTGCTGTTGCCAGCAGTGAGGACTTTAGCAGGCCACTGCTCTTTTCAACATCTGATTACTTTGTTGGGGCTGGTAATCAAGTTAGGAGAGAAGAACTAGGAGAGAAGAACTAGGAGAGCTTTTCTGTTAAAAGACTAACGCTATTAATAGCGTTAATTTGTGTAGCTTAGTAGGTTTCTACACACACCTTGCTGTATTCATTTTCCCTTCTCAAGCCGCTACTGAGCTGCCACTCACCAGAATGTCCTTTCGACCCTCTTCCTCATTGGTCTCCTTCTCCTTCAGCTGCAGGCCAAGTTCCTGGACACGCGCTGCGTGCGACACTACTTCCTGTCTGAGGTGTCTCGTTTCCTCCTGCAGGTGCCCCTCCCTCTCCCTCAGCACCTCCAGTTCTGCGGACAGTTCACCGTTTATGGTTTCCAGGGCAACGACCTTGGCCCTCTCCTCAGCCACCAGCTCCTCCAGCTGCGCCCGGGCCTCCAGGAGGCGCCCCTCCAGGGCGCGGTTGGCCTCTCCGAGCGCCGCCAGCTCTCGTCCCGTCTCCTCCTGCTCGGTTCTCAGAGCCTCCACCTCCTCACGTTGCAGCTGGGCATGCTGGGCATTCTGGGCATTCTGGGAGATGGCGTCCTGGACGCGAGCCTCCCTTTGCTCCTCAGCCTCCCGCTGCTTCTCAATGGAGGCTTTGGCCTCCTCTGCTTCCACCTCCTTCAGCCGGAGGACTTCCCGGAGCTCCTGGGCCTCCTCCCTCTCCTCCCTCAGCCTCTTGCCCAGCTCCTCGCCGTGGCCTTTATACGCCTCCTCCTGGGCGAGAAGGAGGCGCTGCAGCACCTCCTTCTCGGCCGTGGCGGCCTCCAGCTGGCCCTGCAGGGCGTCCAGGTGGGCGCGGGCCGAGGAGGAGCGGGTCAGGCGGAGCTCGTGCTTCAGGCTCCTCCTGCGCCCGCCCCCGCCCCCGGGCTCGGGGCTGGGGGCGGGCGAGGGGTTGACGCTGTCCCCGTCCTGGGAGTCGCTGACCTCGTGCAGAGCGGGGCCCAGCGTGGCCAGCTCGCCCTGCAGGGTGCTGATCACCTCGTGCAGGCGCTCCTCCTCCTCGCGCCGGTCCTGCCGCAGCCGCACGCCCTCGCACAGCAGGTGCTCCACCTGCGAGCGCACCTCCTCCAAGGCCGCCTCCAGGGCCTGTGGACACACGGGGGGGGGGGGTGAGCGCCCTGCCTGGCAGCTGGAACACACGTCTGGTTCCCGTTAAGGCGTGTGTTCACTAAGCGCGAAGCGAATTATTATTTTTTGTTTTTACTCGCGCGAATAAGCCCTTCTCTACCGGAGAGAGGAGGGGCTTCCAAGGAAATAGCTTATCTTTCCGCCATTTGTCAACAACCATGGAGGACAACAACTAGTGGTGATAGGCTTTGGCGACACTGCGTCAAGCGAAATATTCGCGCTAGTTGAAAAATTTCAACTCGAGCGACTTTCGCGGCGCTCGCGTCGCGTCATTCACACTTAACGCGCCGCCCGGTACGAATTCGAGACTTTGTATGTAATCTCGCGCGAACAAGTTGCTTTGCGTTCAGTGGAAACACGCCTTTAGGGTTAGGTATAGCTTAGTTTGACATAGGTACTTTTTATTAGGCCAAGGTTTGATTAGTATCAAGAGACTAATCATTTATAGTAGTATCAAGTTTAGATATATAGATTGTGAACACTGAAATACACAGGAAGTAATATAGTGATCGTTTGTGACCAACAGTTGATTTCGAAAGAAATTTGGTTTGGTTCTAAAATGGCCGTTATTCTTTGGGGAAAAAATTAAAAAACACTACCTGCCTGATTTTAACAATTCAATGACCTGTGTGTATGTATGTATGTATGTGTGTGTGTGTATGTGCGTACCTTGCTATCCCCAGTGTTCACTAGCTCCTGCTCCAGTCTCTGGATCTCCTGGCTGAGGTGGTCGATTTCCTGATTCTTCTCCTGGAGGAGTGCAGAGGGGAGGCTCTCCCCCTCCCCTTGCTCCTCCCCCGTGCCCTCCCTCTCCTCCTGCAGCACGGTGAGGGCTGACACCTTCTCCTGCGCGCACAGGTAACACACGCATACACGGAAAGCTCAAGTACGGGCAGTGCTTCAAATAGTTAGACGATGGAAATAAAAGATAGGTGGCACGTTTACCTTGAGGGCTGTGATCTGTTCTTCCAGCTGGCTGACGTGAGCTGCGTTTTGACTGGTCAGACCCTCCAGCTGTAGAGTCAGGTGCTTTAGCTCCACCTCTTTGATGCTCAAGTCTCTCTGCACCATTTCCAATTGGCCAACCAGAACCTCAACCTGAAATTAAGAGCAATTTTTCCATTACTCGGACGATAGCCTAGGTGCACATTCACACTACAACCACTAGATGGCGGTGGCCCCGGAGGCCTCCAGGTCAAAGCATATAAACTCAAACAGAAAACGACCCCCGAAAGCGGTCACGAGTCCCACAGACCTCCTGCTCTTTGCCCTGCAGGCTCTCCTGGGCCGTATCCAAGGCGTCTCTGAGCTGCTGGGTGGGGTCGGGAGAACTCTCTTGGTAACAGTGTCGGGTCTCGTCCAGTTTGGACTGCAGGGCCGAGATCTGAAGGCGGCTGGACAGCTGCTGTTGCTCCAGGGCCTGCTTGTCCTGGCAGGAGAGGGGAGTGGGTGTGTGAAGGACTTAGACGGACGGTGCCCTCGGGTTACACGTCAACGGTAAAAGAATCATTTCTTGGCGCCGACGTCCTTACCTGCGTGAGCTCCTCTTCCCTCATCTTCATCCTCTGAAGCTCCCGCTCCAGCTGAGCGAGAGCGCGGTTGCTCTCGGCGCTGAGGAGCAACGCCTGCTCCAGCTCTCTGATTCGCCCGGCCAGCTTGTCAATCTCCTCGTTGCGCTCGGACAGGTCCAGCTGGGCCTGCTGATTGGCGGAGAGCATGGAGGTGTGGTCCTCCGTCTTGTCTTTGACGAGGGCTTGGAGGCTCTCGACCTGCGCACACACACACACACACACACACACAGTGTTGGATGCCAAGCTGATGGGAGGCAACAATCACTACTAGCCTGTTTCCTGTGATTGTTTGCCATTGATAGTCTGCAGCCTACTGGGGTGAAGCCATTCGAGGGATCAGCGGTGATGCGGCGGTGGAGAGGAAGCCAAACTAGTAAAGGGGGACAGCGGACTGGTAATGCCACTAGGAAAAGCAGCGGGCTACAGTACAACTATCAGTCTACTGGATGGCTAACAAGAGCATGCAGGAGAGCGGGGCAGAGAGCGGGGCAGAGAGCGGGGCAGGAGAGCGGGGCAGGAGAGCGGGGCAGGAGAGCGGGGCAGAGAGCGGGGCAGGGCGGCTACGGGATGGATATCATACCTGCAGAACCAGGTCCTCAATCTAGAGCATTGGGGTTCAGTGTGGGGACAAACACAGCAAACGGTCAGGCTTGTTAGCAAATGGACGAACACAACATACGCTACTTGATACGCCACACACGTTGTTCAGTTGGTTGGCTCACAATGCAAGGAGGACCGCCGCGCGACACAAACCGGACAACACACTCAAAATGATCGGTAGCATCAATCGTGTCCGATACAAAATAATTGTGTGTGATGTTGTCGTAGTGTAATTAGCCCTAATGTGAGTGTATCATCATCATCATCATCACCCTCTGGCCTTTGTCATCGCTAGCCAGGCCTCGGCCCGTCTGCCTCAGCTGGGCCTCTAGGCGGCGGATCTCCTGCTGGAACTCGTCTCTCTCATGCTCGCGCTCCACCGCTTGCTCCTGTCCACATAAGACCACATGGTGCGAGTTAGGCCAGAACACGTTTCTTTAGCGCCCCCTCTGGGATCTCTCAGTGACAACACCAATGGACTCAAGTCAAGTCTGTTATGACCCACGTCTATGAACTGCCGGTTGTGTTTGAGCTGTTTCTCCAAGGCCTGGACACGCTGGTTGAGGTCTTCCGTGTGGGCCTTGTGGTGCAGCTCCGTCTCCAGGCCTCTGGTCTCCTGCTCCTCCAGCTCCGTCTCCAGGGCCCTGAGGCGCAGCGACAGAGAGCAGTGGTCCTTCTCCGCCTGCCGCTGCAAATCCAGCCTCTCCTGGGCCAAGCGCTCAGCCTCCGCCAGGAGGCCTGCAGCAGAGAACGCATGGGGTGAGTTACAACAGACAGCAGAGAACGCATGGGGTGAGTTACAACAGACAGCATACTCATCAAGGGCAAGCAGAGTTAAAAAATACCCCGCCACCAGGGCCTTTCCAGCCAAGGTTCATTGGATCTACATAGTTTATGGAGCACTTTAAATGGGAGTACTGGGAGCAGGGGGGGGAAAATGACTCTAGAGATGTCATTTCAACATGCGACAAAACTGACAAAAACACAGCAAACAAAAAGTGGAAAATAAAAAAAAAAAGGAGTCATTTATTTTTTCCCCCCAACCACTGCCTGGCAACATGAATATCAAACTGACCAATCAACATGGGTACTTCCACCTCAATAGTTCTTAAATCAGAAAAAGTACCACCTTGGGGGAATTAAACAAAAAAACAAAACAAAAAACGGTCCAGGAACCAACATTCCCTCGGTTGGTGTTTCCATGCTCCGGACCAAAGGGGGGGGAAAAGGGGGCTTGAGAGTGTACTGTAGCCGAGACCTTGAACTATACATTACACAGCACTCCAGACACTACAGGCCACAGGAGTGTTATGGACAGAAGATGGAACAGCACTGCAAACCCAATGCATGCACCCCTCCCTGTTATAGGAAAACGATAATGCTTGTGTGCTCCCATTATAAAACAAATGCTGGCGTATCCACTGATCATGATATCCTGCTCTGAAATGTGTTATATGACTTGTTTTATCCCCTCCCCCCCCTCCCCAAGTCAAGCACACACTCCACTCTGACCCACACACCTGTGGCAGGCCTCCCCCTCAGACAGCCGCCTATAGAGAAAAGACACAGCTGAGCCTAACGTTGACAGAGGGCGTCAAACGCACATGGACGCACGCCCCCCCCTCCCTCACCTTGCTCCCTCTCCCCCAGGCCGGCCGTGAGGTGCTCCCTCTGGCGCAGGAGGAGGCCGTGCTCCTCGCCGAGCTCCTGGTAGCGCTGCCTCAGGCCGTCCAGCTCCGCTGCGAGGCCCTCCGTCCGGTGCAGCCTGGCCCTGAGGTCCTCCAGCTCCTCCGCCAGCCTCTCCTCCTGCAGCTCCTTCTGCTGCAGTGCCTCCTCCAACACCACCTTCTCGGCCACGTAGCCCTCCAGCAGCCCTGAACACAAGACACCCGGGGGGGGGGGGGGGGGGCATTGTGACCGGAATTTATCCGAAGTGAACCAACCAAATTGGGTTTGGGAAAGGGGGCGACACCATCCGCCGTTTGGTGCCCCCACGGGGGCTGGGGCGTTTACCCCCCC
>JAOEHI010043778.1:0-22445 GCA_025447815.1 Percopsis transmontana
ATGACTAAAACTAAATGGTGTGTTATTCAAAAGACTAAGACTAAGACTAAATCAGAATTTGCTGTCAAAATTAACACTCCTCCTGAGTCGCATAAATGGGGACAGTTAAGAGGGTAGTTGGTATGAGCTGGTAGGGGAACCCCCACTGTCTGATGAATATTAATCACAGGTGCACACAGACCTTCGCTTTGCAGATAAATGAAGCAAAGTGAAAGCGCAATTATGCCCATATAACACAGCCTAGATTGTGCACCAATATCTTTGGAAAACAGAGGAACATAGCCATATTTGTGACGCTGTTGATATTACACTGTTCTGTGCAGCAATGAGCTTATGGTCCATATGGCATCAGTACCTATAATTACCGGACATTGGGGATTCAATTTTAACAGAGGATTCTCTAATTCACACTATCTGAGCGCGTCCTTCATATTTTAAACAACACATCCCGGGATATAATTACAGCAGTTGAAGCGTCCCCTTTAAGGCCACTTCACCAGAAATACACTGATCATGACATGGCTCGATGGGTTGCAATGCTGTCTTGCTTTCATGTTCTTTCAAATAACAATTCCCTGGCCTTGCATTGAAAGGGGATTTACATTTTATGGCAGCTGTCACATATTTTATGCTGGTCCAATGACCTTGCATGTATATATGTGTATCAAAGGCGTTTTAGTCTATTAATATACGAAGGGGAACTCCAGCAGTGTTAACGCTGTTGTAAAGCAGTGCTGAAGTGTGTAACTTAAACCGACAATGAGTCAGCAAAGTACACGTAAGCCTTTCATTCATTTTGAATGGAGCTGCTCTGCAGAATGCTCCGCAGACCACCGTTTTCAGCTCTCAGGTTCAATAGCTACTGTTTGAGAACTAGGAGCCATTAACACTGCATCTTGAAATCCTTCCTCGACGCGGAGGAGGGGGGGGGGGGGTTGCAGATATATAGAGGCATCTGTACAAAATGGTGAAAAGTCTGCAAATGCACGGTAGCACTGCGTCTTTTGGGCGCACTGTGACATTGCACTTCTTCATTTAAACCTCTTCTGAGTTTTCCCAGTAGATTTAATGCCATGTCCGCCCCCCCCCCCCCCCATCCACACACACACATACACACACAATACAGGACAGTCACCATACTGATCTGAACTCGCTGCAGTACAGTATGCCGCTGTAAATGGAGCTGAGCCCTAAGAATTGCTAAGGCCATGTAAAACACTGTTTGTAGGCTCCTATACACTATTTCCATGCCGTTTATACCAATAAGTGAGTTCAGCGGGTTTTGTTTTAAACTTCGTTTCAAACTAAAGGAACTCATTGTATATAATCAATCTTTAGCATGTATTTATGACTCTTTGACACTTATTTTTAGCCTACTAACTGCTCAGAGATTCTCATTTCTCCATAAATAAACTATTTTGTTTTTAGTTTGTTGATTTATTCTTTTATATAGAGTGAATGTCAATTATTTATTTAAAATTAACATTACTTCATTTACATAATGTAGCTTTTATGTTTCTTCATTGACATGCTTCTTTGTTTTCTTATTCATTCATTCAGTCGCCTGGGTGAAGATGTGTGTGTGTGTTTAGAGCTCAATCCTAATTTACTCCAGGAATTACCAAGGAAAACTTTGGAGGGTTGGTGTGGTAATAAGGTTTTATCTTAGCTTCAAGTTACTGGTGCATAGCCAATTATACAGACCAAAAACCCAAGTTACCCAGTGACAAATAACACCAACCAGTCTAGTTCAGTCCAGACAGATAGACATTGTATGGTTACCAGCATCATATACTGAACTGAAGTTTATACAGCTTCTGTTAGGCTAACGGATCAGTTGGCAGGAAACCAACTATAGGCTTACCTTACCCCCACTGTTATGTGGGTATATAGGCATAATTAATCAAGCACAACATCCTCCAACACAAATCCCTGTCCTGAACTACTCTTGTGCACACTGCACTACTTCACTGCACCAACTGACTGAAACATGGGCCTCTGAAGCCAGAGAGGCACATGGTAGACTCGGTTTCAGCGATACTACTGGCTGTGATGATGAATATGGAAAAGGCTTTGTTGGAGTGCGGCCGCTCATATGTAAAGTGGATTAGATCGGAGTGGGACGCCGCCTCACTCACTGCCTCACTGGGCGATCGAGCTCCCACAAGCCAGAAGAGAGAGGGAGAGGGCGAAAGAGAGAGAAGAAAGAAGTATGAGATGTCTTCCCGTTGTTTTTCAGTGTTTATTGTAAAGGGTAGAACTCCTGCCAACACTTTGCTTGAATGTCAGTAGTACTCGTGAATTTGAGAGAGAGGGAGGGAGAGAAATAGTGAGAGAGAGGTAGAGAGATGGGGCCCAACACGTCTCTCTGGGGAAGGTAGCAAGCAGTGAGGGAGACAGTGACAGATAGAGGATAGGGGGAGGACAGCGGGACGGCTCACGCCGCAGCCACAGGGGGATTAAAGTATAATGGGGGTGGGGAAGAGGGGGGGGGGGGGCATTTCACATGAGGCTATACCGTCGCTGGGTTTCCTCACAGCTAGTTTGCGCCAAATGAAGTAGTACTTGTGAGGAGGAGGAGGAGGAGGACAGAGTTTGAAGGAGAGCGATAGAAGGCACGAGAAAGAGGAGTGACGGGAGAGCAGACGTGCAAGAGAGAAAGAAAGTACGGGAGAGAAAAGGGGCAAATGTACAGACAGGTGGTCAGAGCTAAGACAGACACACAGCTAAAGATGCTTAGTAATGGCGGCTGATTTAGCTACCGTTAACGAGCGTACTGTAAGTCGCTTTGGATAAACGCGTCTTCTGAATCAGGGGTTCCCAAACTTTTCGGCCCCGACCCCCAACATAACGGTGCCAGAGACTCGCGACCCCCTCTATCTCCGGAGATGGTTGCAGCATACAAACGTTGTACGCAGCCGCCCACGCGCACTAATAGGCCTTTCCAAACACAAGCATAACAACAACACAAAAGAACACAACAGCCTAACCGTACAGACTGCTAGACGGGTCTTCTATTGTGTTGATCAGACTCTTTCACTAAACGGGGATGAAGTGCGGTATGGCACTGACGATTGTTTGTAGTGATTTCCCTACTGGTCTCTCACACACACACACACACACACACACACACACACACACACACACACACACACACAATCACACACACACACACACACAGGTTGGCGCCCCTGACAGCATCACATTAGTCATATTGGTTATCCCCGGGACAACAGTGGGGTGATTAAAAAAAAAAAAAACTTCACAACAAATGGTAGTCAACAAGGGAGGCCTTTGTACTCCTGTGTGTATTTGTGTGTGTGTTTGTTTGTAGGAACCTGTGCACATACCTGTGCATGTGATTGCGGTTGGGCATCCTCAAGGCACTAGGCAGCGCTATGTGTCCTCTCCTCTAGTACACACACACACACACACACACACACACACACACACACACACACACACAGAGGGGCCTTATTGTTTTGGCAGGAAGCTTCTAGTGTCTGCGGTGGTGTTTTATTCGCTCCCTGCGTGTATCAAGGAGGGATCCCAATACAGGCGTCACCTTGAAACCACCAGTTATAAGGTATTAGCTTTAAATTGGAGGTTGTCAATGACCAGTAATACATTTAAACAATACACTATATCTAGCTCTGTCTGTCCATCTCTCTTGTGAATAAGACCCTGAGATACATGTAGTCCACTTGGGGCAGCTGATCCTTCCCTACCCAGAGGGAACAAGCCACTATAGCGGAGCAGACAAACGCTCACAGGGCCGGAAGTGTTTCACTGCAGAACTCACAATGAGAGATATTGGCATGAAGGGTTACAGAAAGTAAATCCAAATAAATAAAATAAATAAATAAATACTCCCTGATTGACTCCACTGCTTTTAGCCAAGAAGACGCAGACTGAGTTACAGTCCGGGAAAATTAAGTGGTTTAATTTTGAGATGGTGTGTGTGTGTGTGTGTGTAAATCTTCTCAGAGAGTATGTAAATTTAGCAGCCCCTAAAAATAATTATCACAGCTCCTTTATAAGTAGCCTATGTGATTTCCTAAGCTGCACTATTGAAAACAAAACATTATGTAATAGCAAATTATAAAGTTCTTTAAGTGCTGTTATATTTCCAATATTGCAACAGACTATGTCTGGATAGTGACTGGATAACTTAAATTGCAAAATGTATGGATGCTATGCTGCAGCACATGGCTGGGCTTGCATCAATCCTGCATCAACAATATCTCTATGACCATAATCATAAGCCTCAATGTCACGCAGCCCGCTGCCATCTATTTGCCATCTCCATTGGCACAACACAATGTTCATGCACAAATGATCAATGGACAGGTTTTTAATTAGAGAAGAATTTAAAAATAAACCAGTTTAAGACCATTGAACACATTTAGCTTGTTAGCTAACTTCTGCTGTTTGGGTGGTTGAAGATATGTCGACCAAAGGAGGACAGCTCTGTTCACAAACTTGTGACTGTAGTAGTGAAAGCATTGTGTGTGCGTGTGTGTGTGTGTGTGTGTGTGTGTGTGTGTGCGCGCGCACAAGCGCGTAGCAGCAGGTTTCGTCCAAAGCGTCCAAAGCGACTCCAATCCTCGGCGCCATGTGGCCAGGTCTCCCCCCAACCCCCTTTGCAGACAGGTCCTGGTATGCCCTTGAGCAAGGCATTTAACCTCACACCATCCCTCCAGAGGCCCGACACGGTCTGCTGCAAAGCCGGCGGCAGACGGGTCAATGGAGTGCCGCGTCCGCCGAAGAAATTAAACTGCCCTGGGAGTCTTTATCTCTATTAACACACACACACACACACACACACACACACACACACACACACAGACACACACACACGCACACACAGATGCTGCCACAAAGGACTGACGTTTACAGGTGCATTATAGAGGCCTCTGGCCTCCAGTTGGTGCATTATTCAACATAAAAGGTTGTTATAGCAGAGCCGTAATGAAAGATTGATGGGGGGAAAAACTGTTTAAATATCCCCAGTAAAGCAATCAGGCTGAGGTAGAGGAGGAGAAAAAGGAGGAAGAGAGAGCATTATGTCTGTATCATCACCGCAGATGAGCTATAGCCGCCTATAATGATTCTATGGAATGGAAAACATGGCTTTTCAAACCACAACTACTAAGCAATATACTGTATATAAGAAGGGAAAGTTCACTGCTTTAAACTGAACAATTATAGTTCATGGAAATATAATTCACATTTCTGGTCAGAAACAGTGTTAGGGCAGGTAACACACAGAACCTTGCTAGCTTTGTATGAACATGGCAACACCAAACTGATGTTTTTGGGTCAAAAATAAATGTGGTTGGGCACAGAGTGGTAAAATGGTGAAAGACCATATATGTCATAAACCTTAATAAAAAACACGTAAGCAAACTAACAGTAGGGACAGAACCATTTACAGGTTGAAAACTTGTAGATGGTGCATTAGGACGTCATTTCCTGTACAGCCAATGACCCGGCACTGAATTCAGCCAATCAGATAAAGCAACTCTACTAACGACCTGTAGATGGTGCTGTTCCAACTGATTTTTTTGTGTTTGTTACACTTGGATGTGCATATACAGAATGTGCTGCATATTCTTCTAATCATAAAAGACATATTTCATCATGTCTTGCTGAACGCTAAATTCACAAAATGGCTGTACAGAATATATAATTATTATTAAATGACACATCAAATGACATATGACTATTCTGAATTATTCTGAATTATGCCATACCAAGGAACGTCCTCTGTTCGGCAACTGTTCCTTCACCTGTCTTGAATGGTCATAACACAACATACCACTGTGACCGGACAGTCAGAGGTCATCACCCCAGGACTGCTGTTGCTGATGCTGTCTGCAGCAGTGGTATCTACATTTACCAGTCTTTCAGACCAACAGACCGACTGACAGAACGAACACACGGGTCTTTTCGGTAATATGCAGAAGTTCGTTCTGTTGTTGGAGTAAATTGAGGGATTTACACACACACACACACACACACACACAAACATTTGTGAATGTCAGCCCCGCCCTAACAAACACACACACACACACACACACAAGTCCCTCTGCACATGCATACATACATGTCTGACACACGTACACACACTGTATTGCGATAGACGGAGGCACTGACCCTCTAGTTGAGATAATGAGCTTTTATTGACTCCAGCACCTGAAGCTGCTTCTGTAACTTATCACTGTTAGCACCACACACACACAAGGTAGCCTCACATTGCTCGCCTGTGTGTGTACGTACTGTACGTGTGTGTGTGTGCAAATGTAGTAAGTGGGTGTATCCTCCAGGGTTTTTCTGCATTGTACAACATACAGTAGAGCTGCTTCATGTATTGATCCCGCAGACATGCAGCACCTATAGTGCCTCCCTAAGGATGGCTGTCTGCTCCCTTGAAGGCCACACACTGACTACAGATCCCTCACCTTGCCCCTGTAGCGTGTGTGGCTGCAGTTTTGAGGTCTATACTCAGTGTAAAAGACTGGTGTAAAGCTGAATAAATATGAATGGATATGATCAACTCTAGGCGATTTTCTGCTATTATATTGAAGGGGACTTTGAACGGACACACACATTTCCTCCCTAGTTCACTGTTGTTAGAAATCAACTGCGCATCAAAGTGCGTGGCTATAGGGGGAACAAATGGTGTGAGGCTGACACAAGGGTGGACACACACAGAGGGGTGTCCCGTCAACACTGACATTGCAAGAGCTGTGGCACATCCTCCTGTCTCATCAGACCTTCAGTAGACCAATGTAGACCCACGCCAACTTAAAGTAATTACTATTAATCATTAACCAATTCACACTGAAGTCCTCACGTTGGGGTAACACAGATGAGTGAGAATATACTGCAGAATTTCAGCAATCATTGCACCATCTGGACGTTAAACTTCTCTTTTCTATTATATTTCATAATAATTAAAAACTCTTTCAAATTTTTTCCGCCATTGTTGCTCTGTGTATTCACAGAGCTGACATCTCAAAGCCTATATATTTGTTTGTTTAGACGTGTGTGTGTGTGTGTGTGTGTGTGTGTGTGTGTGTGTGTGTGTGTGCGTTAACTGAGCTGTGAGAGAGTCAGGCTGACAGATAAATGCATCTAGTTGTCTTTGATGTAGGCAGTATTCTGTGTTCATGTCCCCTCTGTCTGCCTCTGATGGGCTGGCTCCTCTATTCTGTTCATTCAGCATAGCTAAGCCTCACCTGTTTAGCCCACGCGACTACAGAAAGTAGTGTAAACGTGTAACATATCCTGTAGGCAAAGCCTGGTTCTCTGGTGCTGCAATACGAGCTTCCAGTGGGACTGTTTTGGGCGAGGCACGTGGAGCCTGCGCCAACCAGGAGGTTGTGCTAGAAGTTATGACCGGAGCGGTAAAACAGCTTTGTGGCAGCCTTTTAAAGATCCCACACGGGTGCATGGTGGGACTACTAAGGTTTGTTAGCACCAACAATGCTACACACATACTCGCTGTATTAAATGATGCACCACAAGGGCAGAAATATGCAAATTATGCTTATTTCTTGGTCTGACATTGGTCAAAGCATCTGTTCGCAATTCTGGTCGTGTAAAGACATTATTATGTTCTATTATTGAACATAATTTATAGAACATGAATGGTTTCCAGGATCAGTTTTGGTGACTTAGGGTGGATGATATGGCCAAATCAGGAAATACATAATTATTTTATTTCTATTATTCTATATATCCGAATATAGTATTTTTCCTATAAATTAAGAATGATTTATGTTAACCTTCTGGTAATGCTTGGTCCTGGTTAATCCCAGGTATTAAATACTATTAAATATGCATGGCGCTCCGTGCTGCTTCAGAGGGGCGCCCCGCGCGTGTCTAGCTAGCAAAATATTCCTGATTCAGAGTGAAACAGTGTAGCCCAATTCATCTGTTCAGAGGTCCTGCTTGCTGATCCATGTTCCTCCTTCTGACAAGCCTGAGGAATACACACACTCTCTACTTTTGGCTCTCGTTGGTTTGGCGCATTTCATCGCCGTGTGTGTGTGTGTGTTCAAAATAGTTAAGAGAGGCACAGGGCATGAACTCCACTGACCTTGTGCAATGACCTCCCTCTATTGAACACACACTCTCAATGGAGACAAAACACATACGAGGGGAGACAAGCACACCACACACACAGAGTACAGGAAATCACGGGAAAGCATTGGGGGAACACCGTGAGGAACACCATGACTAAACATGAGAGCCGACAAGGTTTTAGGAGCGTGTATGGGCACATGTAGAGTGCAAGTGTTGTGTGTGGTGAGGGTATGAGTAAGATAAAGACTGTGTGTGTGTTTGTCCCAGACTGGTTCAGCAGTAGAAAGACTTTGTGATCTTAAGAGTTTGATCTGTTGTCGGTTACATGAAGCCCAGAAGAGTTTTAATGAGGAATCTTCCACTTTATGAGCCTGAAAACTCTATTGTGTATTGAGCTATTGAAGCAGAACAGAACTTATAGCGAGGAGAGAGAAAATTAGAGAACAGTATGGGGAAGGGGGATTCATCAATTGTTTTTCATGAAGAATAAAGTTAAAAAGTGACTGTCTAAAATACTAAGACATAAGATTAAAAGTCTTGTGAAGTGTTATGAAAAAGGCGTTCCAAACCCTGCAGGCAGTTTTGTGTACTGCATTTTTAATCACTGAGCTGCACAGCTGATTCAGCTAAATAAAGTATTGACTGCCTGAACCAGGTGTTTACAGTAAACCTCATATAGTAGGCTATACAATATTTAGATTATATATAATAGCCACAGATACAGTACAGTTTTGTTTATAAACTGGTATCAGCTTCACAAACTTTTCCACTCAGAAAAACAAGTAAAAAAACAAAACTATTTCCAGGGTTGAGAAAGAGCCAGAGAGACAACAAAACTTAACTTTATACAACACAGAGATGAGGGCAACCGAGGAGAGCAGAGGGAACAGATACAGATGCAGTATATAATAATGTATTTTTAATATGGGAAAATACAATTGTACTATTTGCTGTCCCAGAATGCTTTGGCAATATCGTTCCTCTTAGGTTTGTAGCAATAAAACTCAAGTGAAATTGAACATGAAAGGAGAGCCAGAGAGGACAGAGAGAGAGAGAGAGAGAGAGAGGCAAAGATTCAGATCCACCCTGGGTCTCAGGGGCTTTAGATAGCCTACACATTAAGATACGATTCATTCATGATTTATTTATCGGCATGTTGACGTTTTTCCTCACGCGGAGACCCCCTGGGGGCGGTGACGTCAGCATTCAGCAAACCGAATTTATCAATAGAATATAGGCTACCATCAGATATCGATGATGATTTGCTAGTACAAAGATAATAACGACTGCCACTTTATAAACAGATTCAAAATGCTTCACAGGCATTGATCACCTTAGAGAGAGAGAGAGGGTGAGAGTGAGAGAGTGAAAGAGAGAGAGGGAGAGAGATTAAAGGTTACCGTAGCCCTGTGAATGAAAATGAGTGGCAGTTTGCGCTACTACCCGACTTCCGCCATTAATAAGGTCAAAGCGTTTGGGAAAAACACCGCGCATTTGTCGTCATAACATCATAGCCAACAATCACCTGAACATCGCCGCAGCAATAGAGCACCCAACTTCTATTGAACCGAGTCGGGACCACGCAGTCACAGCTGACCGGAGTATCAACTCTGCTTAAACAGTGGTTTTTAAACACCTGTAAACTAACCCATTTTATTGCTACCGTAAGTGGTGTCTGCCGCATACACTTTTTGCCTAGGCTAGCCTACTCATCGCCTTATAGGCCATTAGGCTACTGTTCAGAAATCGATTATTGTAAATTGATATTTTCCGTACTTACCCAGATAGAGAGATATAGGCAGAAGGAAGAAGCAAACCGAATTCATCTGGGTTGTCATTTTGGCCATTCTGACCCGAGTTCGTCCGCGTTTATGACACGATTTTAAAGTTTTACGACAGCACACTTAATTCTCTAAAGCTTTACTTTATCAGGTTTTATTTCCCCCCTTCGGCTTCTACACTCGGAGGAAGTTAGACACAAGTCGCTGTTGGTCAGAAGAGGACAGCCGCTCTACTCTGCTGGATTCGGAGTGCGCTCCTTCGCTGTGCAGAGGGGAGGGAGGTGCTGAATGAGGCGGTCTGCTGCTCCAGCTCCCCAATTAACACAAGAGTAGTGCTGTGGTGACCAGACAGCTTGATCTGGGTGGATCTCTTAACAGGAGCACATTTCAGCTCCATTTTACGCACAGCGTAAGATTTGGTCCGTCCATTAAGCAGGTTACTTATAATTCACAAATCTTGAGAAAGGTAGTCAATAGGAGAAATAAATTTTCCGCGTCAGGTGGTTTAGTGAATGAACAGAGCATATAGTACTTTTTCAAACTACTGTAGTACATACAGTTGTCATTATTTTACTGTTTTACTAATTTGATCTAACAGGCTTTCACAGATGTCTTTAAACCTCAGAAAAAAAGAGACAGTGAGACAGTAAGTCATTTTTTTATTCCAAAAACGTTTAAAATAAACTAAAATATACAACAGAACCATCCAAGCACAGGGTCATGAACAGTGGAAATCTGCCTTACAAAAACAGCCGATCCTCTTTCCTTTATCAACAACCGAGTAAAAGAAAAAAAAATAGACTATATTTATATATTTATAATGTAGCGTTTCTGTGCAAGCTTCCTGGCTGACATTCTTCTCTTGGTATTATGAATAACCATAATCGTGCAGAGATCCACTTCTAACCGGCCATGGATCCCCCCCCCCTTCCCACAATCCTCCATGATTGTAACCTTGGTAAAAAAGATGAAGAGAAATAACAAAAAGATGGATGCCAGGTTTGGACCACACAGCACAATGAGAGGCTCAGAATGGATTAACCTTGGATGAGAAATTGGCCAATGATGTTAAACCAAACCCTTAGCATTAACGCACAACTTGAACGCGCAGCCTCACTCAGTGCTCAAAGGAGCACTGAGTGAATAAGTTACGCCTAATCAAGCCATAATTTATTTATATCTACAAGTGTTCCTATGGAAAAAAAAAAAAAAAGTCAAAATAGGAGACTGAATGCTCAGAGACTGGAGGAAATTAAAAGGCGGAATATTGAAGAAAAAAAAAAAAAACGCCAGAGTCGCTGCGATACCCAGTTCACAGTCTGGGCAGCGGTGCCATTAACAGAACTTGGCAAAAGGGAGGGGAGAAAATGACCCTACAAAAACACACAGGTCGAAGTTATCCGTACCTCTGACAAATCCCAATGATAACCCAAAAATTGGTTAGCCTTTAGCCTGTTTCATAACGCATAATAAAGTAAAGCTGTCAGCCGTCTCCATGCTTCAATAATATTGGCAAACCTACAAACAGTGCCAGAGATTACTGGAGATCCACCTATCAGACATTTTGTGGAATTAGAATTTAGTCACCAAAATAGTCTTGTAATTACTTGTAAGGGCCATCAACATGATTAAATGGACCTGCAAAACCCAAACCAGTTTTTAAGTCTCAAATTAACTAAGTGTCTAACAGCTCAAATGGGATCAAATGTCCATTAGGGAACGCACAGTAAGGCACTTATAGATAAATCCAACATGGCAGATTCGTAAAATCAGCTTATCAAATGAACAGACCTGTCCGTCTAGTACGTTGCAATTAGCAAGACAAGCTGGCTGCCCTGCAATTACAGACGTTAGTAATTTGGGCAAAACACAAATAAACACTTTCAAACACGATGAAAACGGAACAAATGTTAAATATATAAGCTAAAGGCATTGCATGTTTCACTGTACTTTGTGGATCACAGGAATGCTGTATGTATTAAAAATTATAACAAGCACAATGAAGTGTTTGCAGTTAAACAAGGTGCTGCCCTCTAGAGTGCAGGAAAAGTAACTGTCCATCAAGATTACCAACATTGGATTATTATACAATGAGGTCATTTATCTAAAAAAAAAAGCAATAAGTGACATTATTAAGAACCATTTTCTAATGTTACTATAACTAGTTGAGCTTTTTAAACAAGTATACAAGTGTTACAAATACCAAGGGTATATATAAAAAAAAGGGGACCATCTTAAGGACAAGATAACGTTACTGGTTAACACTGACTAACATGGGATATGACTAAACATCTCCCTTTAGAGTGGACGGATTACTGAGAACGGCATTTTAAACAGGACTTCTTTACCCTCCACTAACATTTCACTAGTGCGCCACTGTGTTTTCCTAAAGAAAAAAGGAAACTGGTGTTTCTGCACAGATGTCGATCCTGAACACATCCACAGCAAAACCAGGTTCACTCTGGTTACCAAATAAAGCCAATCCAACATGTAAACCCTTGACGAGCCCTTCACCCCATAACAGCCAGCAGTAGCTAGGCTGTTATGAACAGGCATTTTCAGTGCAGGTGTCAGGTTGGCAAGTACATTAATGTCTGTGCAATAGAATATTAATCTGCTTCTAGCACGTGTGCTGGTCTGTGGTGAAGATGGTCTTCAGGCTCAGGCTGTGATGGACATGTGACGATTTCAGGCAAAGCTTGGTCAACCATGATGGACATACGCAAGTCTCTTTACCATGCTTTTGTTCCTCATACCTTGCAATGCTATAGGTATTTGTGTGCCACATTTGCTTATTATCACGCTGACTGAATATAATAGAATATGCTTAATCTAGATGGCCTTGAATCTTAAAAGAAACAGGACAAACATTACTATGACTGAGAGGGCTCTGACCACTGGTTCCCAAGCAGGTCTTAACAGTATGTGGGTAATTACAACAGCTGCATTCACTGCACACACCTTCAACCAAAGAGGGAGGACCTGAGCAGTGAACCAGCTGCCGTGCATGCTGGGAATGAGACTACTGGGTCACTGTGGTACCTTCCTGGGAAGTGCCGAGTTAGAGAACGTTTCCAGCTCAGGTCCTACTGGCCAGTTTAGCCCCTTTTAGGGCGTAGGCATCACACCAACGGACCGACTGGGAGGACCGGTTATCAGTGCAGTCACACATCCAGACATAAAGGTGAATGCAAGTACAAAAAGAAGGCATTAACCAGGGCCCTGAACATCCCACAGTAAGCAAACCCAGAACACTCCTGCCCAGCCGTGTCACGGTAACAAGAGGACTGGCACACAACAACACAACCACAACAATAACAACAACTAATATCTTCTAAGTTTTAGACCGCTGCAGGAACAAAGAGGAGTCAGGGAGAGATGGAGGGATGAGGGAAGGAGGAATAACACAGTCGGGGGTGCACAACCTTGACCAAGAGGCATCAGTTTGGGGGGGAGGGAATCTTCTCCATCCCCAAGTCCATTCCTGTTGTCCCCATTCCTAGGCCAACCTCCTGGAGTCTCCCAGGGACAACGTGCATACATCCTGGTGGCTCCACAAGCATAGAGACGTCTTCAGGAGGTGGTGACTGACCAAGGACCCCCCACCACCGCACCCCACGCCCTAGTTCTGCAGCCCCCCCGCCCCCTACCCACAGTCAGCGCCCCCAGGAGGCTGTCTCTCTCTCTGTAACGGCCTAGTGGTTGACCAGACCCTGTAGCATCATCATTAGGCGCCGTGCCCGCTTGGTGAGCGCGCTGTGGGGGTCCTGCTGCAGGAAGGCAAAGAGCTTGGGCCGGACCTGGGACAGCACAGCGGACATGTGGTCTCTGGTCAGAGGGTCCCCGTGGTCAAGGTTCATCACCGCATCCTCCAGGTAGCTAGACACAGAGGGACACAACAAGGTTACAAAGAGTCTTTCACAGCTACTGATGCTGGGTTCCATCAGGGTTGTTTTGGGGTGGAATGTTTCAGGCAGGCAAGCAGGCCCCTCCCTAGGTTAAAAAAGGACAAAGAACCATTAACCATTCACACAGCACCTGCCCCATTAGAAACTGAGGGAGACCGAGAGCATGCACAAGAAAGTAAAAAGGTAAGAAATTAATTAAGACAGAGTGGGTCGGCTGAGACTGTTTGCTGCGCGGTGGGGAAAAGGGCAAATCTCTAGCTCCTTTTGGACCAAATGAAAACAACTCGGTCAGGATAAATAGAGCATCCTAGTTCTGTGCTTTTATCTATTTAAGTGGCTTTACACTTCAGATTAAACTCATTCTCTTCGTTTTTCAGCAACCGGACACATTTCCAACTCCTCCTGGTTTCACAATATTAGCGAGACAACACAAGGTCACTCTGCCTCAATAAGTGCTACATCAACTGGCATGGCACTTCTGCACCATATAAATGAACATTTGAATAGCACTAATGAGTGAACAGAGCACGTCTGGTCTCTGTCTAATATTACTGGATGCGTGGTTTCAAAAGCCACGCATTTTGGGAGGTATTAAAAGAGGTATATTAAAGTTAATGTCTTGTAGGAAATAATGTGACTGCGGCCCATTTGTTTCCAACTTTGTCAGTGTGCTTTGGAAAACGGCCCACTAATTTGCCCCGAGTCCCTGTGCTACTCACAGCATTCTTGTGTCAGTGTGCACCAGCAACGCACCCTTTAAAAGACAGCCAATGCCCCTGCAGCGCAAACCACAGTTCTGCCAGATAATGAGAAACTCTGGCTCTTCCCACAAGCACTATTTATTCCCTGGCTGTGCAGCTTCTATGGATCTTTTTCCGAGGTACGATCTATCACATGGTGGAAAAGACTACGTCTAATTCTGTCGTGGTCCCAATACGCCGTGGAGTTATACAAAATAAAATATATAAACCACACACGCAAATGCCCTGCAGCTAAATTGCTATTGTGTGTTGCGATTAATGTGTCCTAGCAGACAAGACATCTCCCAATCAGAAAACAGATGCTACTAACCTATATTTAAACTATTTAGTCTAAACAAAAATCATGTATGTTTAACATATTTATATCTGTAGGAGGGCTAGGTCAGTACCCAACCTCCCCACCACACACACACACACCACACTTCTTCAGTACAACAATGAAGAACCCTCCTTATTCTCCGCTGCTCTCCTGAACCCACAGCACTATTCATTAATAACAGTGTCCTCATAAGACTAGGGCACTGACAGGCCCTTCTAACTTGATACCAAGCCAGGGAGTAAGATGACCAATTACTGAATATCCAGGAGATGCGCATTTCTCCTTGGTTTCCAAGCTTTCCTCATAATGTCCTCCTCTCCCCACTGCAGCGCTTCATTGTACTCCTGTCCTAATAACGCACGGAGCGCGCCGTTGCCTTCTGCCCTCAGCCCTCACCCATAGCGCTGTGCAGATGGCGCAGAGGCTCCAGAGGGCCAGTATTAGCAGCAGCAGCAGTATCAGATCTGGTCCAGGCAGGTCATGCGGACACGCTGGGCAGAGCTGTATAAAGGGACCACGCTCACACAGAGGGGGAGGATGGGCATGAGCGGGCCATGAGGGAGCGACGTAAAGGAACCAAGGAGGAGCGGTCTATAAAAAGGTACAACTGGAGTAGAACCGCACAATAAATAAAAAATAAATAAATATTATATATATATATATATATATATATATAGAGCTAAGACAGAAAGGGGGAGCAGAAGGGGAGACATCACTCTGCTGTTCATCGGCCTACACGCCCTGATCAGGGCTTGGATTGGGGGTGGGGGGGTCAAGGTGATTCGCTTGATGCTGCAATTAGGTATGATTTGTAGGGAGTAATTCTCATTTTGCCTTCCACTGGAACATGGTTTGATAGAGCATATGCAGATTGCATTCCGCAACAAACCACACTGCAATGAAATCGATCATTTCCCGGAAGGTGTTATAGCCTGGAGAACTTATATACGAATAGATATATATATTTATAGAATATATATTTTCCACTAAAGAAGTAATCTGGGCCAACTGCAGGTACAAAAATGTCCTTGGAGAGTGTTCCAAACGCATCATTCTAATCTCACAGTCAGACTAATGAATGCATTCTGCTGACCGAAAACACCGCTGCAAATATCTACTAAATGTGAGTTAGTAGATATTTGATCGTGAAATGAGCCTGGGTTCAAATCTTGCCAGAACATTCTCTAATTTTTCTTCAAAAAAGAACAACAAAAAAAAAGCACATCTAAAAAATGTGTCTTTTATCAAAACATCAGTTAGGTGTGAAAAGAATAAAGTACATTTAAACAGAAAGAAGTGAAGACAGGTGACACGGCTGAGATCCACATTTTAGTGTGCGTGTGGTGGGACATGTTGTAAGGTGATCTGACACGCATGCCGTCTCGCCGTGTCTGCCCTCCCTTATAAGAGGTGTCCAATGAGGAAGAGAACAACAAGTACAAGAACATCCGTTGACCCTGCAGTCAGGTGACGTGCACTATTATTTCCATGCAAAGCCATTCTTACGCCCCCAATAACTGGTCCCACCTGATCTTGAGCTCGGAGCGCGTGGCCAGGTTGGAGGACAGCTGCTGGATGAGTGACAGCAGGACCGGCTGGCTGAGAGGACAGGGGTGTTGACCAAACACCTGCTGGGAGTCGATGGTCTCGCACACGTACAGCACCAGGTTCAGATCTGTGGCCGACAGAGCCTGGAGGGGGGGGGGGGGAGGAGAGAGAGAGAGAGCCCAGTTAAGATTTATGCGGTCAGCAGTTTAACAGTTAATCTATAAGAAATTATATCTTTTAAATTTATGCAATGCATTTAGTGATGAGGTATATGACCCATTCAACTATTGTATACTTGTAAGTTGCTTCTGCTAAATGTTGTAAATGCATACTGAATGTTTATGTTTTTATTTATTTATACACACCTGTGTGTGTGTGTGTGTGTGTGTCTGTATATACACACACACATACATACACACACACACACGTGTCTATGTTTGTGTCAAGGCTGCAGGGTACTGGCCTGCCGAGTCTCAAAGCTCTCTCTCTCTCTGTTTACTACCTGCTGGAAGGCCTGGTTGAGCTGGCCCTGCTGGAGCAGCTGCAGGATGCTGGCCTGCTGGCTCTGGTAGTCCAGGTGGGCTGAGGGGACGGGCGTGCCCGCTGCAGACCTCATGGCCTGCATGATGCTAGAGGTCACGGCCGCCTGCTGGTCCTTCATCGCCTGGCCCACCTCCACCTTCACCACGCGCTGCACGTGGCTCAGGATAGACTCCTGCAGGCTGCAGAGAACAGAGGGAGGAGGAGAGAAGGGAGACGGGAGGATGTGTATATTATGTGGTACATGTCATTCTACAGATATGCTGCAGTGCCTTTAAGGGAGGTTAAAGGCACTGCAGATGTGCCACTGAGGCTGAGAGGTCTGCAGGCTCTCATTCCAACCAATCATTACACCAGCAAAATTTCACGAGACGCACACCTGCAACCAGGAGAGGAGCTAATCAGTTCAATCAGCAGGTGAACGGCCTGCTCGGAATGAAACGCCTTACCTCGCCAGCAAATAAAACTAATGTGACTGCAAGAAACCCACACGATTTGTTCTGCATAAAGTAGAAACATGCTGTGCTCCTTGAGGACACACTGCATCAGTGAGCCAGTTACAGAAACCTCCACAAGTCCTTTAATTTGCAGCTAAGAAAAAAAATAAAAAGTAATTTACACGGACAAGTGTCACTTTATTTTCAGGATTTCAAACACTTTTCAGGAGTTAAATTGGCCAACTCCATCTCTCCACATCACCAGCACCAATCTATATGCCCCAAAGGCCGTGAAATTAATTGCAGAGGGAACAAGAGGCTTGATTGAATTTATGCTCTTACATTAGCCCCAGGATTAAGCTCTGCTCATTTCCGCTCTCCAATCCATTACACACCTGCTCAATAAACAGTGACTTAGGCTAGGACTGCTGGCAGGGACGTCTGCTGCCATGCACATCTGATATTCCAAATATCCACTTGGATTGTCATCCAAGTGTTATCAAATCAATTACCGCGAGGGTGATCAATCAACTCACAAGCCCTCCATTTAGGAAATATGTTGCTCTACCTGCACAATACCAGATTAACAGACCTCTCAATTGTTACGGTACTATTTAGTCATATGCAGGCAGCATAGTAATCCATCAATAAATGCCCTGTCAATAATTATTAAGAACATGTGTAGGGAATTGCTGAAGGAACACCTTGTTACAAAAGAGGAATAAGTCTTGTGAGCTACAAATTAGTTAATGGACGAATTGGGGGAAAAAGCAGCAAGAGAAACACTTTTCAGAGTAGAGGCCAACAAATCAAATGGGAATCATTTGGTGCAACAACAAACAAAAAAAGCAGCAAAAAAACATTTAGGATCATCACATATTTGCACATTATTTGTAGCATATGTTGTTGTAAATTATAATTTTGAATTTAAAGTGATATAATCGATGAAAAGAATGAGAATTAACAATAATAAGTGATTCGGTTACATACTTTCCCACCATCATTTGGATCTGGTGCTGGACCTCAGTGCGGACGCTGGCTGTGATGTTACTGGCCATCTGGTCGTTGGAGCTCTGGAGGTTGTCGGTCATCTGCTGGAGCTGGACAATTACGGGGTCTCTGGCCTCCTGCTCCTTCTGCTTCCTGCTCTTAGCGTGAGCCTCTAGCTGCTGGATGTCTGAAGGGGCGGAGGTCACAAATTACACAGGGCATGTACAAATGTGCGTCATCTCATTACACTAGACATACAGAGCACTAAGTCAACGGCATGAAACTAAGCACACAAGTTTACCAAGGGCATTAATAAAAGCTCCATTCAACAGGACCTTACAAAAAGTGACAACAAGGTCCATGGTTACAGTGAATCTTCGCACAGAAAACCCTCAACTTCATCACAGAAAAAAAAATTCATTCCTGCCCATACAACACACACTGCTATTAAAGTCTTCCCGGCTAATGAAGAGATGATGCACATTACAAGAAATCCTTGGAAACTTTATAAACCCCATCTAGCTGGCAGCTGCAATGCCGGCAATGAGCTACAGCACAAAGCACATCTCATCTGAACAAACACCGTGCCAGTCAAAGGGTCAGGGCCCAAGCCGAGCCTGCAAAGGATTTGCTATAAAGTGATGATCATTTCATTTGGGTTCCAGATAAACAGCCCTTGAACTCAGGGAGTAGAGCTGGATACAAAAAGGAAAATAAAGCAAGCACTGCCACGTGTTTATCAGTTAGAAGTTGGATCTCAAAGGCCACTGGAACAGTGAATGAACTGCTTAAAATTGCTCCAGTGGCACGGTGTGCAATAACTTCCCTAATCCTAACGTAGCAGAATGCCAGAATGAAAGTAACAAACGTGGTAGCACGTGAAAGGCAGGTGTAATTCAGGGAACCTTACACTCCTGTGTGCCTTGTTTGAAGCTGTCGTTGATCTGCTGGAACATGGACTGGCAGCCCCTCTCAAATACGGGAAGCACAATACTCTGGAAGGCGTCCTTGTAGGCTGCTTGGATGGGGCCCTGCATCGCCTCGGCCGCCGCCCGGCCGATCGCGTCTGTCGTGTTCTGGAAAGCAGGAAGAGGGTATGGAAGTTTAATATAAAGAAAAATCTAATTGGACCTTAAGGCCTGTACCATAAAACAGTAGGGCATGACAGGAGTACCAAAGAGAAAAAGGGGCTCACAGCGGACAGGATACGCGCAGAAAGGCAGTTAGAGAGCCCTACACCCACCTTAGACTTGACAACCTTGGTGACGTTGTCTTTCAGGGCCACCTCCACAGCGGCCAGCTTGGCAGCCACCGTGCTGCTCAGCTGGGCTGTCACAGGGTCCAGACTCTTAGAGATGGCTGGGGGAGACCGAAAGGAGAGCGGATGGTAAGATCAGTGCAGTTTCCCCAGGATTACCCTGGGACAGGGGTGAAGGACAACGCCAGAGCGGTGGATGTAGTCAAAGGAACGCAGAGAAGACAGGAATTCTCGGATGGCGACAAGCCGGAGCGATGATATTAATAATAAAATACACATGAACAGTGGCTGTCTCTGATGAGAGGGAAGGGAAGGACAAGGTGCTCAAGTGTGCCATTTTTAGTTCACCACATCTCGGAAGGCTGGTGACAAAGAGCCTGTAGTTGTAAACCTTGATGGCTTGATGGGGGGGGGGTTTGAAACTTTTAAGTTATCCTCGGCAGGTTTGCCTGTTAGTCTGTTGCAGACAACAGGATAAGAAAACTGGTTTCCAACTGGTATCACGGTGCGTTTTTGATTAATCTAGACAGGGTTTGAGCATACCAGGGGTGTTGACAACAAACTAACAGAAAAATACACTACACCTCCTCGAAATGTCACCCACATATAAGGACGTGGCAACGAGGAATGTAAATGTTTTATTTCTAGAGTCTCCAGACAATGTGTGTGTGTGTGTTCTTGTACTTGCTACATAGTAAGGACTGGAACACATTTTTTACCTATAGAGTGAGGACATTTTTGGAAAGTGAGGACATTTTGGCAGGTCCTCACAACTTCAAAGGGCTGTTTGAAGGTTAAGACTTGGTTTTAAGGGTTAGGTTAGAATTAGATTAGGATGAGGGTTAGGGTTTAGGGTTTAGTTGGGGTGGTTATGGTAAAGGGGTAGGAAATGCATTATGTCAATGTCAGTCCTCACAAAGATAGATAGATAGATAGAAGTACAAACGTGTGTATGCATGTATGTATGTATGTATGTATATATATTATTCTTGGTCACAACCACATATGAACTTGACAACAAGGTAAAAGGTGGTGCAAATTAATGCTACTATTTCTTGCCAGCAATAATATTGTCCTTATGAGATACAATTCATCTGTGTGGAGAATCTATTTTGACTTGCATTGGTATGCAGATTGAGCTACTGTATATTTGTTGGTGTATTTTTTTTGGTTGGCCCTGAATAAAAATACTTCTTACTCTGTGGGACTATTTTCTTCATTTCGTCCCTGAGCACTTTGTCCATTCTGTTGGTGAGAGCAGAGCTGAGGGTGGAGCTGAGGGTGGAGCTAAGATGCTGGCTCATTTGCTCCTGGCGACTCTGGTTTTCTGCCAGCACGCGCTCCAGCCTGCGCTCTGAGGTCACACGGAGGTTAAGGATTGGTGCATCACAATAATAATAAAAAGGTATTAAGCAGTTCTAATCTCATACTGAACGCTGTGATTTAGAGCGAAGCAAAATGGACACTGCTGGAAGTCTTGCGTTAATGTGGCGCACTAGTCTGCATGAGGAATGCTTTGTCCTGGGGCGATTTGAGATTCTGGAGAATAATCTACCGAATAATCATGTCCCTTTTCACCCGACGTATTTTTTTTTATTGGATACATTCAGATAACACACTGTAATGCTCCTACTGTATATCATAATGCAGTATCACATTCTGTCACTCGCATATTGGGTAAGCTGTGCGTTTGCTTATCCCTCTTTGTGTACTGTAATCTTTTCAATGTTGCACTATTTGTAGCTAGTTAATTTTTGTACAAGCCCTTATGAGCTTATTTATGTTCAGTCTGTAGCAGGGGCTGCGACTCCTTTGTTAAAACGAACCAATATCCCCCTGGTGGAATACTGACGTTAAATCTAATCCAACCTAATTATTCAACAGTCAATAGGGAGGAAACCTTAACTGTAAAAATCAAAGGCTCTGTGTGCGGCGCCTCCTGCGGTACATTCTAGAGGCACGGAGGCGCTGGCTGGTACAAGATCACGTGTGAACTGAAAGAAATGTCAGCCATTTTAGAAGCAAACAACGGTATAACGCAAGTTGAACTGATGCTAAGTGAACTTGCCCGAGGCATTGCTATGGGGTTGAATAACCCTGGAAAAGCTGGCAGGCAAAGGCAGTGCGTGCAAAGATGAGACTTGAAAGTTTTGCCGTTAGCCTGACGCTCCTAATGCGTCCTCTCAAGGACGTTCTGTTCGACTTCTCTAATAGGCGCAAACCGCTGCTGCGCCATGGTTAAACGTGACATTCAGAGTAGTCGGGCTGAAACTAGTCTAGCGTCTGTTTCACCTCGACGGCACCTCGCACGATATAATACTTGCACAGGCTTTAGCAGCCATGGCGAGTACACACACGGCGGCTGTGTGCACAATAGTTCCAGCTACCAGAATCTGTGCTGGGGAAACGCGGCATCTTATTTGAGATTCTAAATACTGAAACGATAGTTTATTAGTTTATTGTGTATTGAGAGGTTGCTTTGGATTCTACCAAGGCAGGTTAGGACTGTGTAAAAGGATACGCTCCTGCTCCTGGTGGCTGACGAGGACGTAGTCCATGTGGGATTTAACTGAGCTCTGCATGGAGTCCATCTGTCTCCGCAGCTCCGCCAGCTCCCTCTGCTGGCCACGCAGCAGCGTCAACAACTCCTCCTGCACCTCCGCGTTCATCTTGGGGGGGGGGGGGGGGGGGGGGCATGACAAGAAATTGACAAATGTTCAAAATTTTGGCAAAGTATTTTTATTTTAAACAGAAATTTGCGTTACAAATGCAGGACGGTCTGTTTTAAAAAAAACACGAACACACACGC
>JAOEHI010043778.1:22455-52860 GCA_025447815.1 Percopsis transmontana
CCCCCCCCCCCCCCCCCCCCCCCCCCCCCCCCCCCCCCCCCCCCCCCCAGGACAGGAAATGGACATCTGTTCAAAAGTGTGGCAAAGTATGTGTATTGTCTACAGAAATTTGCGTTTCATCTGCAGGACTGTCTGTTTTTCATCATGCACGTACACACACGCTCACTCTCTCTTCTGCAGAGTAGGTGGAAGTTGATTTCGCTAATTGCTTTCCCCCACCTAACTGAACAGTTGTGGTAATTAAAATCATCTGGTTTAGTGCATATGTGGAGGGGTTGGTGGGTGTGTGTGTGTGTGTTGCCAATTTAAATAAACAAACAAGGTGTCAAGAGACTGGCTGTGACTACATACCTGGCCGGCATCTGTCTGTCTGGGCTGAGAGGGTTCCCTGGGGAGAGACGAGAAAGAGAGAACAGTTACAGCATGGAGGAATATAGTAAAACTGCTGATTGGCTACTGCTCCAAATGCCCAACAAAGTATCAATACGTCTTTTTTAATCGATTCATGTTAATCTAATTTATTATTATTTGAGGGCCACCAATACGTTGCATCATTAAAGCCTGGGCCGCACTACTTTCAAGTTTTTGGACCCAATTTGAGATCAAGTTTTTTTAATTTGTGTTTTGGAAATATGCTTGTTGTGTGTGTGTGTGTGTGAGAGAGAGAAGTGACACATGACTACAGATGTCTGTCACCAAATGTGTGAGGCTCAGTCATTTCATGGTCGCATACGAGTGGCCCTGGCTTAAGAGGGACACGAGAGGGACCCACCCCTCCTCTTTCTTGTTTTTCCTCTTCAGCTTAGGTGAGCCTCGTGGCGAGGTCTTCCACTCCTTGGCGGGAAGCCTGTGAGCGGAGCGAGAACCACAGTTCCCAGTAGACGAAGCCAAGCTGGCCACCTCGTCGTCATGGTCACTGGAAGAAAGCACACACACAGTGAAGGGAAGCTGAAGGGGACGGATTCTGTTAAGAATCAATAGCACTAATTATGAACTAGAACTTCTTTCCACCATAAAGATGAAAGTAGTTTCTAGTTCCTTTATGAACACCGTCAGCCTTTACAACCAAACCTAAAAATGAAATCGCAGGCAATACTTGCCAAGCTTTATGAGAACTGTTTGGATACAGCCAAGTCAAATTAATGTTAAATTACCTCTGCTCTGCACTAGCGTCTTGGCTGTCATTCTGTGTGAGCTGATAGGAGCGTCGGTGGTAAGGCGAGGTCATATGCCTGTCTTTCAGCTCCTCCCTTGAACTAACACAGACATATACAAGTCATGTGACCATTCAATTGTATAGCAATTACTGTGCACAAATGGAAAACAAACACCCGAATAAATGTATACTGCATCTCATGTTCTCCCACTGCAGACACAGACTGAAGTGAGACAAACCAAACTCCTACCTAGGAGTTCCAGGGAGAACACACCACGTGTGATAGAAGCCCAGCGCATTTTGGGTATGTCGTTTTGAAATGTTAATATACTATATTTAAGCTGTGAAACTGGCATTGACACACATTTCTTGTGCCAGTTTTATTGACATTAGAACAAATACCCCAATCATACAGAAAACAACCATTTTGGTTGCTTTAATTGTGATATGAAACATTGATACCCTATTGTAATTCACAGATCTTGTCACATATTCTCACCCATCTCCCAGGCCGTTGTCTCTCAGACTGTTCCTGGTTTCCCTGGTGATATCAGGCGCGGCAGGCCATGATGTGTGGCTCACACTGCCGTCTGAGACCCTGCCCACTGAGCCGGCATTCTCCTGCGATAGGGCATTCTCTAGTAGGGATGGAGTGTGGCTGAGCCGTGGCTCCACCTCCACTGCCCCACCCACAGATCCAGCTCCACCCCCGAGTTCCAACAGGCTGTAGGTATAATCAGGCAGGTTATCTGTTAAACCAGCACACATCAATATCTAGTTTCCTAAACTTATATTTATGCTTGAAGATAAGCCATGCTTGATCAAATCTTTGTAACAGACGAGAAACATGTTGGGGAAAAAAGGAGAATTTAATTGTCAAATATGTCTCCCAAACAAACAGTGGTGCTCTCATTTCCTCTGCATGACACCAGCACACAAGTTAAGACCTCAGCATTAGGAGCACACAATGTCCGGCTGTGGACAACGCGACTCCCTCCTCCCTCTGGGTACCTGGTGCAGTTGGCCACGCGCGGAGAGGACAGCAGGTGTAGAGCGGAGGCGGCTGAGGCCATGCTGTCCGGCAGGGACATGGGCAAGGACATGGGCAAGGACATGGGCAAGGCCAGGGGCTCCGGGCTGGACACCAGGCCGCGCTGCATCTGCAGGGTCTGGGAGGCGATCTCCGGCATGTCCTGGGACATAGCCGTAGAGGCCGAGGAGATGACATCTGGGGAGCGCGCCCTTGTTGGGGAGGCCTGGGGGGGCAGGTGGGGGGTGTCCAAAGCCTTGGAGCCATCCAGAGAGAGGGGGCTACTGGCAGAGGCCAACACCTGGGGAGGAGGTAGAGTAATAATATATATATATATATATATATATATATATATACACATACATATACACACACACACACACACATATATATAATACAGTATATAATAAAGCAATATCACACTTGTGGGAGCGCTGCTGTTGGCCTGTATCAGCACGGCTGTGATTCGGTCTTCGGCACTCAGCGGCACAACAGCACTCCCTCAAGTGTTATATTGGTTTTATGCAACATTTCTATAAACAAGGCTATTTATTCAGCAGGTAATGTCAGTAATTACCAACAACAGATTTTTGTGGTTTAGCAGGCTCCGCCAACAAAAAGATTGTTCTGTCGGGATTCATTCATTCAAAGTCTTGCCAAGCAACCCATTAAACGTTTCCCAACTGCAGGCTAGCTAGCTACTTTGTATAGTATACATTAATCTTCACGCTTCTATTCACTGTGTAGCAACTGAGTGTGTCCCTTACATATCGCTCTTGAAGAACGGCATGAAATAAAACAATCCACATTTGATTTGACTATATTGCTCTCGCACTCTGTGAAAGTGATACAGTGCTGCTATTGAGAAAGATATCAGCACTCGACCGGAACTAACTGTCATGCACGCACACATGCATATTAGTGGTGTAACGGTTCTGAAGCAGAGACCAAACCCGCGACACAAACATCCACGGTCTCGGTAGGTTGGTTTGCGGGGGTTGGGGCAACGAGTCTATTTCCCTCCCATTGTAGTCTCAAACTAAACAATGTGAAATAATATCAAAACTTTATTTACAAAACATAGCGAGGTGTAAAGCTGCCTTCACATGATAAGAAATGTGCTGAACCCACACCAGACTCGTTCCATTTTAAGTTCTGTAAAATTTCCAAAGCCTCCTGGGCGTTAGTCTTGCTTCGTTTGCTTGCCATCATGTAACTCTTCCCAATGTCTGAATCTACAAGTTAACTCGGACCGTGCTCAAGCAATTACCAAGGCAATCAGGGTTTTCACGGCACTGGATATGCTCCCTTTTTCAGTTGTTGAAAACAATAGATTCAATGGACATGTTATTTAGTTGGGTTTTTTGTGTTCCAAATTGTTAGAGATTTAAAAAAATAATAATAATAAAAAAAAATAGAAATGTTCCCCTGTATTCTCTTATTCACACACCCCCTAAAAGAAACGAGGCATGAACCGAACCGTGGTAAAAAAATAAAAAAAAATAAAGAAATAAAAATGTAAAAAAAATAAAAATAAAAATAAAAAAAATAAAAAAAATCGAGGTCTGAACCGAAGCGTGGATTTGGAGAATCGTTACACCCCTGGATCTGCGAGTGTGTCTGTGTTCTTACCTGCAGGTTGTCTAGTCCAGGCAGCAGTATAGCAGTAGCTCTAGGGCTGCTGGTGGAGGCACACAGTGCCAGACTATTGCTGGCAGCAGTAGTATTGCTGTCTACTCTGCTGGGACTGTGACTCACATCCTCCATTGCCCTGTAAACACAAGGAGCTTGCTAATTATGAAGAATAAATAGAATGGGCCCTTAGAGATTATCAATAATAATGTCGTCATTTACAGAGAAAAATGTCTGCAGGAACAATATTCAATCGGTTAATGCTTAAAGTCAGTAAATACTTGCTTAAATATTAAAAGATAAGAGGACAGCTTTGTTCATGGTCAAGTTCACATCAGATACTTCAATACTCACAAGGAAAATGCAGTGATGCTTACATGAGGCTCCAATAAATATTTGAGCTAAATGATTCAGTCATGGCTGAAGCGGTAGGCTTCCTTGCATATAAAAACGGTCAGGATTGGACTATCCCTATTGGACAGTTGGTTGTTGAACTCACCTGGTAGTGGAGTCAGAGTTGCTGCTGATGGCTGTTACAATGGTCAGACTGCTGGCACTGCTGCCTGGGGACGGTGGGACCTGGGGGAGATGCATTTGTTGTGAGCTAACGGAAGTTAAAGCCACAGTTAGTCATAGAATTGTTCTATAGAACTGGCTCAAACTCAAATCTCAAACTTAATAATTAAGGGAACTCTGAAATCACACGGGTCTCGATAACCGAAGTATATTCAAGACCAAATCTTTACTGTATACTGTAATTCATTGAGAACAAAATGATGTAAAAATGGTCAATGGAAACCAAAATCACCAATCGATTGAGGGCTAGATTCAAACTCGCACTGAAAATCAAAGTAAACAATTTAAATCACAGGCTGTTACATAGAGCAGGGGGTACTGCTTCTTACAGTGATGGTGGCCTTTCATGGCCACATTACAACTAGCTTCACAACAGCACATTCATTCTACAAAAAACCTACGCATGGCATTGAAGATGGTCTGCTTATTCTCTTTTCCCTTGTGGCATGTCCTCTCAGAAATATTGCTAAAATATAAATGCTCGTTCAACCATTTCACCATTATCTGGAGCTTCAAAAAGAAAGAACTGATGACAGACTCAAAATGGTCATGGATGCCCTTCAGCAACAAACTGCATATACCTTGAAGGAAGTGCTACTCACAGTTCCGTTGCTTGTTAACACAAGTTGCAAAACTTGTGTTAATACTAATACGAGTTGCTAGCATTCTTTTTAGCAAGCAACATGTTGGGGGGCTGTGGTTTCAGCCACTAGCGCCAGTGGAGAGGTCTTTGGGTCTCAACTGGTCAAGTAGTCACCTATGTGTTGGTACAATTAAAACAGCTTAACCTGAATCAGTCAATTGTTGTCTGCACATGCCCAGACAGGCTTGAGAGGACTAATGACTAAATTAACTAAAAACATGGTCTGTAAAAGCCAACCATGGCTCAGAATTCCTACCGATGCGCTCGGGGTCATGAATGCGTCGGGGGTCATCAACTTGGGCATAGCCCCAGCTCCTGTGACTGAGGGAGACAGGAAGTCAGCTGGAGCTGGGAGCGATGGGACCTTCCTCAGATCACTCTCGGAGCCATTCGAGTCCTTGTCTGAGCTCTGGTCAGTCAGATGGTCTGAGAATCCTGCTGGAGAAGGATAGAAGGCTCTGCATTAACATCTACTGCCACCATGTAGCAGGTCTAACCTAAAGTGTATTTGTAATTGGGGTGGGTCATATAATATAGATACTTGATAATACAGTTAAGATTATAAACTCATTAAAACAACCAACAGCGTGCAGAAAGACCCACATACATCACAAAACACACACCCGTCACTCTCTTTATAGAGTTTTGGGTGATGGTCGGTTAAATGTTTAGCAAGGTTGTTTGTGTTGCCTCCCTTTGCTAAACATGCTTTGGCGAGTTCTCCTCCTATGGCCATTGCTAATCGACGCCTCTCGTCTGTTCTTGCCCCACACACACCGGCAGCATGCAGCACAGCGTAGCAGACGTCACAAGCCGACCCACTTGTCTTAAAAAGCCACAGACCAACTTTTATCGCTGCTGTTCTACAGCCTGTTTCGGGCTATGGGTTTGGCGCATAAAAGCTTTTAAATTACAATTAAGTCATTTAGCAGACGCTTTTTTCCCCAAAGAGACTTACAATCACATGGTGCTATTACATGGAGCAGTTAGGGGTTATGCATCTTGCTCAAGGATGCTTACAGGTAGGCCAACTCAAACCCACGACCTCACAGCTAGGAGTCCAAACACCTAGACCACTAGACTATCCTGCCCCTCTAAAAAATAAAAATCAGTACCTCGGTACAGTACCAGTTTACTGTGCAACACTAAAGTCTACAATAACGTAACTATAGATTCATAGAATCCTTCATTAGCAACACTAATAAAAAAGCCATAAACAGGCACACATTTTTGCATAGCAAATGACATGATTTAATGTATGTGCAGTGTGCCCCTTTATTGTCACATCTGTGGTGGCATGCCACGGCATAAATTTCTTCTACCGTGGTTTAAGGACGGAATGATATTGTCTAGTGCTTGGTATGCTTCAGGATATTATTAAAGAGCGTGTGGGGTCAAATTTTGGACATGCACCCTGTAAGTATATACAGTATGTGTGTAACCAGAAAAGGACACATTAAAATGTACTACACTCAATCACCTTCGTCACCATCTTCATCATCAACATCATCATCTGTTTCATCATCTTCATCACCATCAGGGCAGTTTTAAGACATTAAGAACATCAAAACATTAGTGAAAATGTAAAAAAAAAAAAAGAAAAGAAAAAAGGTACACTCCTATTGCATCCCGGAACGCCAAATGCCCCAGCTCACTGTTTATATTTTGAAACAACCAACCACACAAGTGTGGGCAGTTGTAGGGGTTGGGTGGAGAAGGGTGTGAGCCTCAGAGCATTGCAGGGAGAGGGGTAAAGAGTGTTAAGTTACATTTTTAAAACTACTTAACTGAGGCAGCGAATTTGAAAAAAGTGCATTCCAGTCTTGTGGTAATGCAGGTTTCAACCACAAGGGCAATTCCAGATACAAATCGAGGAGCGTACCTTTAAGTTATTACATTATGCGTCAGTGGTTAGTTTATTATGACAAAACTCTGCGAAATAACCAAATTTTTATTTCATGCAAAAACATTACGTTAGCCATTATATTTATATTGCACAGTGTGCAGATTAAGTTACTTTTTATTAAGGTTTGCCTTTCGCATATGTGCGTGGACGATTGTTTGTGCAAGTGTGCAAACGCCTATAAGAGTGCATGTGTGCGTTTTATTTATTTCTTGCTTTGGACTTGCCTAGAATGAGGGCCACCACAAAAAGAGGAGAAACCTGAGACAAAATACACATTTGCACAGTGGCAGACAGCACATGCCTGTACTGCATGTTGAAAACCCTATTGAAACTACAGACTGATATTGTAAATACCACTGGAGTTTACATAAAACATGAGTCAGAGAGAGCCCAGTAGTGTGTTAAGACAAGGGTATCCAGGCATGCACATACACACAGTATGCATGTGAGACCATTACACACTGTCTGGTTGGATTGTGATATTTTGACGCGGCGTGTGCGGCACCTTACCAAAGACATCCTGGGAGTCTGAATGGGGCAGGAAGAGGGCGGCATTAGAACCCAGGTTGGGCTGGAACCATATCTGCACATCCTGCAAAGACCTGAATACATACACAGCCATATGGACAGACTTTAACAATACTATTTACATGAGTTTAAACGGTTTGCTAATTTTAACGTGCCTAAAGGCATTTTAACATTGACAGATCAGAGGAGGAGAAACTAACTTGGTGTGGACGCAGTAGAGCTTGATCTGGATGCCAGACTTAGACTCCATGGTTCCTTGATTACCCTCTGGAAAAAAAACAAACACCCATAAAGCAACCCGGACAACAAACATGTGGCACTATATTGTTCCCTCTCATTTCTGCTTTCTTCAGTGTGTACTTCCAGAGCTCACGTGACGCGGTTTGATGGTTAAAAGGTGTGCGAGAGGTGAATTACAGCACTGATTTGCACCGATAGGAGAACTACAACCAAAACACATAGTGACTTGTGCTCGTTGTGCCAGTGTGTACCAGTGGTCATGCTCTCGCTCTCCTCCTCAGCCGGGAGAACCTCCGTGTGTCTGAGCCGACTGTGGCTGACGTCCTGGACCCCGAAGCTGAGGACCGGGTGGGTGAGCAGAAACTCTGACACAGCCGTGAACCTAGCCTGGCCTTTCTCCTGGTCCTGGTGCAGCTCCATCACATACAGAACCTGTGTGTGGGCAGGGGTGGTGCAAAAAAAATTTAAAAATAAAAATAAAACAGCAATTTATATCGACACCCAAAAAAGATGATCGGTGCATCCCTACAAATCAATGTTAAAATCATGTAGGTCAGAACAATGACGTTTAACTGCCCTATATGGGAAGCACAATCATTACACTTGCTTGCCATCACTGATGTTACCCATTGTGAACATCACAATGAATACTGAAATGAAGAGAACCTTCCCCCCACTAATTCGTTGAGACACGTTGTGGATCACTAGCTACGTAACAATTAAATATTCATGACTGGCCACGTGTAGAAAACATACTGACCTTTCTCTGAACGTCTGTGAGGATGAGGCACTCGGCAGACAGGTCTAGACTGGCCTTAAGGCTGGGCAAAACAGAGGTGTTCAATGGGTCTGGAGAAAACCTGGAAACGGATACAAGACGACAACATTCATTGTCTTGTAGCCAGTGGCGACTCCTAGTGGAAGCTATGCTTCCTCAGAATTAAATGACTTGTGAAAATCAATACACGAGAAATAAACTTTATTGAAACATTTTGCGTCATTGTATACCTATTTTTATTATGTACATTGTATTTTTACCTTGACTATGGTGAATGGAAAGCTTTTCAATGTGAAATCGGCATAAGCTTTTCGCTTTACAGACAGTATAGGCTTGCATGTACACGTCGAGGTGAAACCATACTAGTTTCACACCCACTTTGGATTATTTTTAGAAAAACTAACCAATCACCGTTGAGTGTTGTACATCTCTGACTAAACTGTGAAAGAGGAAAGAAATGTCCAGTGGGTGTGTAGAGGAAGCCCAAAAATGTTTGGGATCCATGAAAACAGTACAGTAAATTGTCATTGGGGGGACAGTCATTGGGTGAGGGAACCCACCCTGCTGCTGTCTTCACACCAATCAGGAGTGCCTCAGTGCTACCCAGCCTGCATTGTAGCCTTACATTTCATTTTAGGCTGGTAGAATTGTAAAAGTAGCTGGCCAATTTTCAGAAAAATTCCTAGTCATGGTGTATCTGACATTGACTGTATTGTCTGGATGTTGCTGCACTTGGACACAGAGGCTGTGAACGAGGACTAGCTTTAGGTAGAATGACTAACCTAATGGTCTGTAAGCAGGTCCAAGTGACCGTACACCACATCTTCAGTTCACGATTCTGATCCGCCCCAGTTATAAGGAACCGCCAGAATGGAGTGCTTTAGAGAAGAGGAATAGAACACAGGAGACACAGAAACATGTGAATAGTAAAACAATTGCACAAAATACAGATACAAGCAATAATGGTCATAGGGGTTTATGGTTACTCTCAGCCTGGTCCTCATCTTTTCCAGTAATATACTGCTTATATTACATATTGTTTTGTTACAGTGGAACTTTAACTGTCCCAGGAACCTGGACTGGACTGAAAAAAGGCAATATAATTGGGTTGAAAATGGACATCTCAGTGTGTGAGTAAACTCACTCGGGGTCTTGCTTCTTGTGGTTGTCACAGAACAGAAGGCAGGAGAGTGGATTTCCTCCATGGGGCAACCATTCATGGAGACACCTACAGAAAACCAACACAGAGATGGAAAGACTGAGCAAGTGAAAGAGACCAATTCCTCTGTTCACACTAGGAAAGCGATAGCGCTCCTTAATGCTACATTGCAGTATTCAATGAGAGCAAGCAATGCAGGAGGCTGAGGCTGTCTGACATATGGGCCCACCATAGGACTAACTTTTGAGTGGTATAGCCAGGTTAACAACAAAAGCCAATACGATTTCTCTGTCTGAACACAACGAACATGGGTGATAAACATGAAAGTACGACAAAGTTCTATTAGAACTCGCTGTACCTGGGCTGGTCCTGTACGCCCTCTATGTAAATCTGCCAGAACTTTACATATCCGTCATGGCTGGCTGTGGCCAGGACTGTACCATCTGGAGAGAGGGCACCTTCACTGACCCGCTGAGTGGACAGAAACACAAAGCAGAAGTTATGGAAAGTAGAGAGTTCGAAATAATTTAATTTTTTCTGTGGTTGATGACATTGCATGTTTAAAAAAAATACAATTAAAATAAAGCTAGCTAAAAATGAGCATTTTTTTGTATGCGTGCGGTTGTGCGCATGTCATGTAACTGAAGCTATAAGTCTGTGCTGTGTCAGAGTCCTACCTGGGTGTGTCCCTTGACTATGATGAGACCCTCCTTCAACTCTGAGGCGTCCATGGGCCAGCAGCTGTGGTTGGCTCGCAGGACCTCCAGGTCCCACACCTCTGCCTGAAGACAGAAGCACAGGGTCAGAGGTCATGGCTCAGATTGTGGACCACCACTTTAAAAAGCTCCTGTGGGCTGTGCGCTTACCCTGTCATCGTGCAGGAGCGCCAGGGTCTGGCTGGTGTCGTCCTGGTTCTCCTCCGTGTCTTCCTGAAGGAAGGGGCACCAGATGATACGGCGGTAGGAGCTCAGAGGGCTGTCTGCTGGCCGGCGGATGTGGACCACCACCTGGTCACTGAGGAGGACCTGGGTTAAGGGAAAAGCTTGGGCTCACGTGCATTAGAAAATACATGACAACCTGACTCTGTCTAGCATGAACCAGACACATCTACAGTGTCCAGTGTGGTGACCAAAGCCAGGATACAGTATCTTGCTGCTGGTGCAGGTCAGCTGCCACACCACCAGGTTGCCAGCCTCATCCACGCAGCCCAGCAGGGACGAGTCGAGGTGAGCAAACGCCAGGTCTGTCACGGCTCCAGTGAAGCCTTTGAGCAGAGAGCGTTCTGCCAACCTCAGGCTCAGTACACGGATCATAGCATGGTTATTGGCTCCTGAGGGAAAGAGACGTCATCAGGATATCAGTACAACCAGGGCACGAAATGACAGCACACAATGTAAAGGAACAGTGGTGTGATGAGACCAGTCGGTCTGTTATTATTACGGTTGGGTACCGTTCACATTTTAACCGATACCTGGAATTCGGTACCCAGCGGTACCTTTTTAATCAATGACGGTTTGCATACTGCACGCGCGGTGGACGGTGCCTCGGAGTTGGCGTTTTGCCCCCCCCCTCCTTCCTTGCCCTACCATCTGATCGATTTAACTGTTGTCAAACGTTGTATTCGTAGAACTATGTTACTCGCCTTGTTGTCATAACATAATATATTTGTGATTTGCCATAACTGTCCTAAAACATGCATAGTATTAAGTTAATGCCGCAAGATCAAAGCAATGCAATGTAAATCCTGAGCAAATGACAGAATGCGAGGCAGATCAAATCTGCCGGCAATTAGCGTGCAGTGCAAAGCAAGGCGGAGAAAAAGCACCAGAAACACTAGCAAAAACGCTGCGCGTGCAGTGTGCAACAGGCTAAACCACACTTGGGACCAATGTCGGCTCGCCATTGCCCTGACTGTGTTGAACATTGAACAAGCTGCAGGGGTGAAGTCATCTCACTTTCTCTCTGCTCTCTCACCCAGTAATTTGGTCTGTACCCTTAAAAGTACAGAGTTCATTACCAAACCCCTCTAATTATTGCCCGTTTTCTGCTGTATTTATGTCCCAAAATTGCAGTTAGCACCTCTTCTCTAGTCAATATAGGATTTTAAACACAACTAAACACATCTCATTTGAAAAGCTAAGGTTAAGGTTTTTAAACTAGGCAAGAGGGTCCAAACAGAAACTGGACTCCCAGAATCTAGAGAACTTGCAGACCAAGTACGGGTGGTTTGGATGGATTAGCTGCCTGGCATGGCACTGTGACTGTGTTAGCTGCTGCTGAAAAAAAAAAAAACGGATCAGTTATATGTTCCTTAATGTTATGCAGTGTTACCTCTGATGGCGTAGGCCAGGAAGGAGTTTGATACAGCAATCAGGTTGCCATAGTAATACTTGTGTTCCCAATCATACTTGGCAACTGGCTGGATCTTCACCTGCAGCAAACAAGAGTCAAAATACACTGATCACTACCCGAGACAAGTGGTAGTTATTCATTTTTAAAGTTATAAAACAGCATAAGAAATATAACATCGCATGCTAATTGCTTCTCTAGTCCCCTAGACCACTTTAAAAATTATTGATCACGTTAACCAAATATTTTCCGTCATTCCGGAAAAATCTGAAGGCCGCCCATCAACCTGACAGATTAGAACACTGAGGGCAATCTACCGTAACTTTAGTAATTCACACCTCCGTCCAACCTGTCAAAATGACGGATAACGAGAAAGTCTAATGCAACTGCTGCATCCGGGTATTACCTTGTTGCTGCCCCGAGCCTTGCTGTCAATACTGGAGTCTCGACTGGCCACAATCTCCACATTGCTGGAGACGATGGAAATGCAGGTGGAGCCGTCATCACCAGACAGGCAGCTGAAGGAGAGACATGCAGATAGACATGCAGACAGTAAGCTTCAGTCTACACAACTGGGCTGGGACAACTCATCCATTAATCTAACTGATGATATTTCATTGGTTAGACTGACATTCTGTCATTTTTAGGCAACAAATATTCAGTTTCTATCACAGTAAAGATAGGATGGGTTTGACACCTGCTGTGCTTTTAGGAGGATATGAGAGTTATGAAAGAGCCTTAAGAAAACCATTTCATAATTATTAATCTATAAGGTGTTTCAGATTGTCTCAATGGATTGAGGGAAATTGCAAAGACTTTGTCAGCATGTGAAAGTGATGCACCGCTGAACAAATTAACCTAGCAAGGACAGCAGAACCTAATCTTAAATTTAACTTTAAAAATGTTCTATTGTGTGTATGCTGCAATATGTTTTAAAAACATAGTTGTGCCAAGGGACTATTTACGATAATATTATTGCCTAGTATGAACTCCTAGTATGAACTCCTTTAGAGGGCCAGCAGAAGCTGGTTTCCCAGAATAAAGAATCTTATTAAAAATCTGCAATTCTCCATTTAGCACCTACTCACATTATCTGATTCTCCTGAGCGTTGTTATTGTCTGTTGAACAGGGTGCAGTCGACTGAACCATTGTTGACCTTTCACCAGGTCCCAAAAGCCCTGCTGGTCCCAGCAGCCCATTCAGCTCGCCATTGAAGGATGGTTTCCGTGGGCTGTCGGCTAACGGCACATCTGAGGACAAGAAAAATGTAGACTGTGTTGCATGTACCTAATGATAAGGAACAAGTGAGTGTATATGTGCAATGTAAAGAAAGAACAAAAACAACTCTAGCCCACATGCCACCTTCAGTTTAAACCCAGTAGCTGGGGAAGTACCACTTAATATGCAAACATGTTTTGAAAGATACAGAATTATTTTTATTTTTTCATACTGTACAAACATGATAAGACTTCTGAAAAGTATTGTCAATTTAGCCTTACAGCGTACACTGGAAGTAATAGAACTCCATTGTTGTCAAAGAAAATAATTAAATTAAAAAATAAAACATGAACCTGAAACAGTATTGTTGTTTTTCCTCAAACAACTATAACCTTTTGATAATTAAGGCAAGGACAATATAAAGATAACCAATAGTGTCTAGAAGGGACGTCTGTAATTAAGGCCATTGTAAAACGTTTGCAGGTGTGTTACAAGAACACTGCTTTTTTTTTTTTAAATGGCTAAGCCTATGCATTAAGATAAAGCAACTTGGCTTGAAAATAAGATTTCAGGCGGTGTATATGCTGTACCTTCTATTATATTATGCACTTTTACTTTCACATAAGGGAGGTTTAAAGACAAGGTGAACCTGACGATAAACGGCGAACGTCGGTTACATTTGAGCTGCTTTCATTTCCCTTTAGTGGGAAATGTCGAATACACATTAGTTAACCAGCCTGCGTACCAGCTAATTTTCTGAGAGGCAAGCTAGCAATGCAATGACAGCTTACACGTATTTCTATTACACAAATCAAACATTTCATTCACGTGTTTGGCACAAAGGTTTGTGTTGAACTAGTTTGCTAAGATGAGTAGCTAGGCCATTGATTCGGTTCTTTCACAAACAGGCTGCTTTCCTCACATGACCAGGCACCTAAGATTAGCGAACTAGCTCTGCTGCTATTGCTAAATGCAATCTTGTTAGCATTTCGTTAGCAGCAACGCACAGTTCACTACAATACTGTCTGCTAAGGTAGGCTAGGTCATTTAGCAGCTAGCATATTATTAGCCACCGCGGCCTAGAAAACGCAGTCGCTTTTCATTCCTGGTCCACCTTACCGGCGCCGTTTCCTGGGCGGTCAAGCTTGAGGATGTCTCGAAGATGCTGTGTCGCACCCTCAATGTCTATGTTGATATTCGAAGCCATGGGTTAGGGAAGGGGAACTGGGTTAATTTAAGGGGAGAAATTGTTACTCGTATCGTGCGATACTGTCAGTGCTCACTTCGTTCACCCCGAGCAACCGTCTAAACTTCCGCTGTGTCCGCGCTATGTTTTCCGAACCGCCACAGACGCAATTTGTGTCGTTCCATCTGGATCCTAGTCTTGAACACCAGTTTTTTCTTTTACTTATGAATGCATCGCCTTCAAAAACATTTTACTAAGATGCCATTTGGATTTGAAATCCCATCTGACATTACCCTAATGAATCACATGAATCACAAATGTTTCTATTTTATTTCTAATGTAGGTGATTGTTTGACAAAACATCTTTCTGATCAAAAAAGCTATTCAGTGTGAGCAGCATAATGAAAAATAGTTGAGTTTCGTGAAAAAATAATTTCTGTGTGGTTACAAAAACAAATCAAATGAGTTTCAATGTAGTGTAAAACAGCTAATAATAGATGTATACACTCATTAAAATAATTGACAGGATAGAAACCATAGATGAAGACAGGAACACATCGCATCATTAACAAAAAGTCCAGGTTTTATTGTGTATCTTGGCTGTAGTATCCATGTTTACTGAAAGAGGGGGAGCATGAGAGAGAAAGACTAACAGAGTAGAGTAGGTGCCAATCTCACAAGGTCAAAAATCATGATTCTTTGGTTTGCAAAAGCAAAACCTGACATGATAACATTAATCATGGAAAATTCAACCATCTTAAAAGCTAGTTGCAGAACACGCTAAAGGCATCTAAACTGCATAAGGATCATCTTAAAATAATTAAACGCAGTAAGTACATGATTGTGAATTTATACATGGATCTACACCAGCAGTGATAACTGTTGATGATAAACAGATGAGTTTAGAGTTAAGCAGTGGAGTCCTCAACAGTAGAGTATATTAGCAGAGTACGAATTAGGAGTGTCAGTAAGCTGGCAAATGTATGCCGGGCCTGGCTTCAGTGTAGGTACTTTTTCGGGGACTCCCAGCATCATGCAGATCAGTGGAGAGGCAGACAGGGGCATCTGATTGGTCGGCCGGCTCTCAGCAAAACAACACGTTGCACTTCTATTGGCTGGGGTGGTCCGCAAAACCCACCCACGCGATGTTCTGTAAATGACATCTAGAATCCGGTGTTTGTTTGTTTTGTCAAACGGTGCAAATGAGAAAGGTGTAGGGAGGAATGAGTGTCCTCATTACACCTAATCTTCCACTCTTCCCTCCCTCCGTTCTTTTTCAAACTGCCCCTTCCATCATAGTTGCCCCTGCCCACTGGAGTGAAGGTGCCTCAGCGGGACAGGCTCTAGCCAAAGTTGTGAAGCGCCAGTCGGAACATGTCATTGGTGCACACCCACGCATCGTTAATGTTTTTCAGTATGAAACTCTGGTGAAATCCCATGATGGGGTCTTCATCTGCCTACAAGCACACACAAAAACAAAAGAGACCGTAGTCAATGCTCCAAGATGCATAGTTTAGTGGCCCTGTCTGATCACAAGACACAAGTGTACAGCTTTGAAAGCTGTCTTGTTCTTTTGAATCAGCAGTCTTTCACGTTAGAAATTGTATGGGTCAGTTTTGTCCAAGGTGGCAAGGCAGTCTGTTATCACAGGTGATCTCTTCTGTGTGCTAGCATATTTCCTGCCACTGTACCATCAGTACACAGACACACATTTGCAAATCCAAATCATATGTTATGCTGCTGGTTTCACTGGACCAATTGCAATACTAAAAGCAATTAAAAGCTTTAAGTAAACCAATAGTAAATCAAATAGGACCACTCCACTGCTCCCTTCAAGGCAAACAGTACAATTAGATTTTAGATTGTTAAGAATTTTTATGATAAAGAATTAGGCTTGGGCGATAGTGAAATTCCCTTACTGACTTTAAGAAAAAACTACGATAAACAATATTATTGTTGCCAGATAAACTGAAACGACAAATGTTGCAATACACACAAGTATGAATTACCAATAGGTGTTTTTGTCACTTAGTCCAGTAGATAGCGGTGTGAGCAGCAGGACAGTAATGCCGCATTCACATGGATTCAGAAAATAACTTACAACATACTAAGGTAAGATAGCTACACACATACAAGACAGTGGGATTTATATATAATATAGTAAAGTAAATTTTGTAGCACGCTGTTTATATCTCTTTAGTCAAGTCTCAAGTCTTTAAGATCAAGTCTCAAGACTTTCAGGGCAAGTCTCAAGTCCAGACTCAAGTCTCAACTCAAGTCTCAACACAAGTCTTATTATAAATAATAATAAATAAAGATGTGTTACCTTTTTAACCCAACAAAATGTGCATGAGAAATTGTAGTCATTTATTAGTGTGATGGTGAACAGCTATAAGCATGGTCAGATGGCTTGACAGTACTGGAACTTAATCAAATCTGTCTGTCTGTTATACTAATAAACACATTAGAATGGAAACTGGATGAAGGACATTTCTAAATAATCCAATAATTATTTAACCCCCCCCCACACACACACACACCACCACCTCAAGTTAGTCTTAATTTTTAACAAATTAAATTGACAAATTAACGTCTAATGTTAGTTGTTAGACACGACATAAAACCATAAAAAAAAGTTTGTGCTGAGTGACAACTGTGCAACTTACTTTTAGCTGTCCTACCACCATACTCATGATGCAGCAATCTGGGGTGGGCTGGTGGTCCTGCGCTGTTATACTGTGCGCTATTTTTGTGAAAGGGAGAGTCTGAAATTCAGAGAAGAGGGAAACAGACAATAGAAGTTTTGTGCATGTACTATTACTATTGCGTATTGTAAACATCTGAAATATATTGGATTCTTACAGTGGTACAGTTGATAACGCAAATCTAGAAATCTTAATGAACAACCGAGTTGCCTTCAGCAAACTTTATCTCAAAAGGTCTGATGGAAGTAAATATTTAATTTTCATTTGAAAGCTATAACAACAAAATGAATACTTGATCCACTTGTAACTAGCTATATTGCAGGCTTAAATACCACCTTGAATTCCTAATAAACAACTAAATTGGGCCTGACCAAGCTAAAAATGTGGCCAGCAGTGCTGCTGAAACAAGGCACTACAAAATGAAGTTAGGTTTATAATTATTTAGGTTATATTATCTGTGGTTATAAAAAATAGTAACCACATAAACTCACAGAGAGTTTCTCAACAATCGCTCTTTTTCCCTGGAACTGCTGTCCCTCCCACGTAAGGCATGATGCGTCGATCTGGATGTAGCAGGGGAGAGAGAAAGACAGGGAGAAAGAAAGGGGAGACAGTGAATTTAGTGAATTTTGAAAGAAACTAGGTTCATTCCCAAATTATATTGAAAGAGTAAAAGGGAAAGAGTGTCCCACTAACATAAATTGAACCGAGCTGTGTTCTGTCTGTGTCAAACAGCTGGTAGTAGTGCTGTACAAAGCTGGATCCTATCTGCTCCCACAGAGGTTTGTCCCCCATTGTGAGTCACCCTGCAGCACACACTAAAGAACAGAGAAAAGAGGAAGGTTTAGTTTAGACCAGCTAATATGTACAGCTCCGTAATAATAACAAAAGGGCTTCAAAAGCAAAATAAGAAGTTAACAACACATCACCCCCTGTAACATAAGACCCTCGTCAAGGAGCTAGCTGATATTGCAAATAAAAGTTTCTTTTAGACTATTTCTAGTCTATTTATCAATCTTACGCATTTAGCTAACAAGCGTTGTGTTGTTATAGTGTTAGTGGTGTTATAGTTTTCTGAATTTACAATAAATAACATTTTGTTTTACTCCACAGACATGATACGGCTAGTGCATGAGAGTCTGGACATGACCAAGTATGAAAACATGGCTAGTGTATAATGGACAAGAAAACAAGATAAATTGCATTAGTCTGGTCGTGTTTTGATGATCACATTTACACCGGGCCATCTTTGGTCCACCACAGTGACAGCACAAATCATGTGCTTATGTTATATTGTACCAGAACAATCTGAAGAGTCAGGTTGTATAGCTTAACGCACAGAAATACAGCTAACGTTAAGTGAGAAACGCTAGTATGCCGACAAGTCATTCTTAGCCAGGGCTCACAACCAGTGAGACTCAATCAGTTCGTAATAAATTTAATTCAACTATAGCTAGCATGTAAACTAGCTATTACTAGCTTGTTAGCCGGGTGCTATCGTTGATTTAGCCCAAGTGGAACATAAGGATTCAGGCAATGCAAATTCATAAAACATGCCATCTTGCTAGCGACGAAAACATGCTCCCATAAAAAATTATGTTATATTCAGTCGCTATCTATCTCGTTGGTTGGCCTGTAAATGCTTTTACACTGACTTCTATAAATATCCTGTCAACTGAAAGTGTTGATGTCTCCCTTTCCCCGTGCCCCTTCCATGCCTCTATTCTACAGTCCGGGCCCAAACCGACTGGCCAGGGACTCATTCGCAGGTAGCCTACGGTACTTGCATAGGCGTGACCTAGCTCTTACTTGCCAGTCTGTCAAGCACGTTATATTGTCGAACACTTGTTAAGATATTATATGGAGCCGCAACAATTTTATTAAGAACATGTTTCCATTCACCATTATATAAAAGGTTTTCAATGGAAAAACTTACCGCTTACCAACAGTGCACGGCTGCCCGCTATAGCGATTAGACAGACCAGTGTCTGGTCGTGTACGGCAGCACGCTCAACGCCGTATTCGTCCGAGGATTTATGGGTACTGTAGTTTTTGTAGCACAATTTGTAACCTTGAAATGAATTGCGTGTTAGTAAACGTTCAGTAGTAAATTTTAACAAAGGGATAATATCTCCAAAATCTTTAATAAGGCGTATAAGGAGTACTTACTCACACCTCACGTCTTAACTAAATGTTGTTTTATACAACTTATTATAAAACTATAACAAGCTAGCAGTTAGGCACAGAAAAGCTTAGCTTGACTTAAAGTGTAATATCTATATTCCACAGACGGTGAAAGTCCAAATCATTATTTATTTGTGAACCACACGGAACTTACTATCAATAACCATAACAACGTGTACAGTAACTCACAATAAAAGCATTTATTACTATGTCTTTGAGAAGCACATTGTTTTAACTGTCATATTCAAGTTGTAAAAAGTTACTTTTCTAAACATCTATGACAAATTGTCATAGTTTTTATGCCAGTATTTGTTGGAAGTACAACTCTACATGATAGCAGAGTAAATTGGTGTATAGTGGTTGTGTCAAGGTTGCAGTAAGATGCGTTGCAGCACAGCTTCTGTGTCCAATAATGTAGTACACTCTTCCAGGTTTTCCTTATTCACCTGGCAAAAAGCAGATCAAATTAAATGTTATGAGGGACATTGTGTCTCTGGGGGAATATTGGTGGTACAGATATACTCTCTAAACCTTGTTGAAATTCGCACAAGGACCTAGTTTGAAATTGATATGGACATTGCTATGCAACCATTTTTTATCTCTCAACCTCAAATTTATAATAACCACACAACTGATTATTATTTACTACATAGAAATCATTTTACTAGAATATGTTTACAGATCAAGGGGGTGATATTATGCTGATCCACTATTTACATGTAAAATAAATTATAAAATATCTTAAGTGTCAACATTACAAGCTCTTGTTTTAATTTCATTTTAAGTAATTTAAATAAAGACGGTTTGTGCTAGATTCTAAAAATAGCAGTTATTGTTAAATTGTGCAACCAGCAGCACAATGTTTACATTTCTTAACATTGCAATAATTGGTATCAGCATCGCTATTGGTTAAGTGTCAGACTTTAAATTGCCAGTGTCACAATGGAAGCGTCTCTCACAATGGACCTACTCGGCCATGGTCGCCCCTGTGGTTTACCTGGAAAGCAAGGCTCAGTTTGCAGTCCAGAGTATTCGAGTTTATTCCTGGGTCAATGCAAATTAGGGCAGCACGTATATCTTCCACGGATACCTTCCTATTAACACACCGTAAAATACACACAGATTTTATTCCAAAGTAAGTATTTACATTTAAATGTGTATGTGTGTGTGTGTGTGCGTGTGTAATCTTCTCATTCAATGGAGTGCAGCTTCTGCCTGTATGCGTAGTGCAGTGTAATTTGGGAGAATTACAGGTGATTCAAGCTAAGGTTACAAACTTAAAGCGAACAGAGCCTGTCGGCTTTCCAGAGGAAAGGCCCTGCTGTGCCTACTGTCACTGGAGCAAATGGACACAAACCTCGGCAAGTGTGTGTCCCTGAATGACTTACCGACAAGCCAAGTGGAGGCTTAGAGAAAGACCTGATCAATACTGTAGATAAAAGCTATAATTTGCGCTGGTGTCAGACGTTATACAACATTATACAAAGTGGATGTGATCAATCAATGCTTGTTTCCAACCAATTGTGTGTGTGTGTGTGTGCATACCAACCCCTTGTCCCCCAACTGTTCTCTGAGCTGGCTGATGTACTGTTTTGGATTTGACTGTCTTGTCACTGTACTCTTTTTATCATCTTTCCCCTAGAAATCATATGCAAACACACATTATTGCACATTAGAATACAAATAAAACAACCAAAGAACTAAGTTTTTTTAATAAAAAACCCAGAGGCGGACATACTGTATGACATCTCCCAAGAGCAGATACGATTTCATTATAATTGCAAACAAGTGTGTGTTGGGGTGCAGAGTAACTCAAATTATCAACTAAAACTTCTTTTCAGTTCAAGACAACATTAGAAAACACACATAGGTCACAATTAGGTAAGTACCAGTGGAGGGAGAGGATTCATAAACAGTAAATGATGAATCAGGTATTTAGCATACTGTCATGGGATGGGGAAAAGGTCCACTAAACAAACACAATATTACTATATGAAATAGCCTAAGATATATTTGGGTTTATATTTTGTATTCTCTCTTTGAAGTGTCTCTCTTTGCACAAAAGAATCTTGAGCTTTGAGTTAAAGATGCACCTGGTCTGTGGCAGGATACATGGTTTGAAGTTCCAACAAGGTGTCATGTTCTGCCTTTAGCTGGTCAAAGTCCCCTTGCAGCCTCTCCATCTAGAAACACAAGACAGTAAACACAAGTCTGTAAAAATGTGTGTGTGTGTGTGCATGCATGTGTCACAGTATGTGATGTGTATCTATCTGTCTATGAGAGAAACACATGTATTACCTGCTGAAGGGTTTGCTTATGTGTACATTCCAGAGCCTCCCAGATGCTTTTAGGCACCACGTTTGAATAACCTGCCTGTACCCTGGTGAGCTCCTCCTGGACCCTGGTCAGGTCTTCCCGACACACACTGAGAGCTAGCTTCACTGGGTCCCTGTCCCCCTCCTCAGCTACGTCAAGAGCATGATAGTAACACTTTTTGCATGAAGTTAACGCCACAACACAGAAATCATTGATTTATGAGTAGACTCGACTAGACTGCAATTGATTTACTGCTTGTAAACAAGCTCACATCTAAGCAGCTTCATACCGCTCGCACCATGTTCGCCGGTTTGCCTCAAGGCAACTACTGTTTGCATTGGCAAACAAGCAAATGGCAGGTAGGTAGGCAGACAAATTGGCTGCCGCACATTGCATACTGTGTGAAAGAACAACAGACTGGCTGCAGATGGCTTAGAAGGTTGCTCTATTAGGATACAGTGGCTACTGATAGAAGTGATCATAACATTTGAAAAGGTGGCAAAACAATGATTAATGTAGCTTTAATAATGTAACTGGAATATTAAAGCAGGTATCACTCAATACACTGCTATAGACCACCTCACCTGTCTTATCATCAGTGGTATTTGAGCAGTGGGTTAGCTCTTGAGATAGTTCAAATCTGCGGATGGCCATGTTGCAGGCATCATGCTCCTCTCTGTACTTCTGATACAGGCTAAACACTTCAGCCTGCAGATGAGACACCTGAAGCAAAACACAAAAAAGGCTGAGATGCAGATGTTGTTGACAGACAGAACGGGAGAGAGAAGAGGGGTACAGTTAAATTGTGAAGAAAAACATTTCACTTCTGAGAGCAAATAAACAGAAGGATTGATAATGAATAGGAGCAGAGGGGAAAACTAAAAAGTGATGTTTTAAGATCTTAGTTGACCTTATAAGCATTTAGTGATACATTCAAATGGCTGTTTAGGGGCATTGGGGAGAGGATCCTCACAGTTCTAGTCTTCTAAATTACCCCCTGAGGAATCACATGCATACAAAAATAAAATGCATACATTTTTAGTGCTGTTTGTGGTTGCTTGTAGGCCTAATGTTTTTATGCTGTTATGTAATACCATTTAAAGATTGGCTGTCAGCAGTGAAAGGGGAAAAATAGGCAGAAGATCTCATACCACTGTCTGCAGTGAGGCTTCTTTCTCTCTCAGGATTTTGTTTTTTTTCTGCAGCTGCTCTATCTCTGTTTTCAGAGCTCTGGTCTTCTCCTGCTCCTCTTCCCAGTGCTCCAGAATCTTACGATCACATTCCGCTGTCACCAGCCTCAGGTGGGACCGCAGTGGCTCCAACTCCCTGATCTGATCCTGCAGATATACTAAACACAATATATTATAAATAATACATATTTATGTTAGTGGCTGGATCTCTTAGAACAGTACACTATTCATGTTTACCCAGCTAATCGTAAGTAGCAGTATTGAGATTTCTTCCATGGTCCTACTAATAAGTAAGTGAGTCTATAAGTTTATAATCAACACCAATCATCTTTCTGTCACATGTCTCTCTTTTTCTACTTGTTAATGCACTCTACTTGTTTAGTGAGCTGCTTTGGGTAAATTAATTTGCTAAATGCATTAGTTGTAAATATTTCATTTTGGGAATGATACCAATCTCCCATAGATGCTCACAAAGTCCGCTGCTACTGTGATCTATTCATTAAACTTATTTCAAGCTAGAGTCACTTCCTGAAACAGAAACAGTGGAGGCATTTGTTTAGTAAAGCCCATATGTTGTACTGTGCCTTAAAGGCACAGTACAACAACTGCTTGCAGTTCACCTCTCATGGAGTAATACAGCTCTCTTACCTGTTGTTTTGTATGTAGGGGGCAGGATTGTCTATTGGTCTAGGTGTTGGACTCCCAGCCGGAAGGTCGTGGGTTTATGCCCCAGAATTGGCCTACCTGTAAGCATCCTTTAGCAAGATGCCTAACCCCTATCTGATCCATGTAATAGCACCATGTAATTGTAAGTCGCTTTGGATAAAATCGTCTGCCAAATTACCTAATTGTATAATTGTATGTTCTATTATTTCCCCCTTATTAGAGGTAATTTGGTGCTCAATTGTTTTATGATAGCTTATGAACTCTAGAATCATGAAGTACAGACCTAAACTGTTTTCATATTCCTTCTTAATGGCATCAAGGAGAGGTTGGTAGGTTCTGAACTCCGATATGAAACGGCTAAAGACTTGCCGGTAGACCTGTCTCCAAAGGAGAAAGGGTAATGAGATTACACCAAAATTACTGCAAATGATGTGTGTTAACATTGTGGTTGGGGGACAAAGCAGTTTGGTGTGCTGCCTGTTTGACCACAACATAGACCACAACACCTGTAGTCGGAGCTCTTGGAGCTTTGGTTCAGATGAATCGATGGCTTGTAGCTCTCTCTTCACATAGTTCTCCAGCTGCTCTAGAAATCTGGGTTTTCTCACTGGGCCGGCATACAAGTGATTACTTCCTGGCCAATGCATCTGACAAGAAAAGGGAAAAATAAAAAAAGACCCAGTTCATAACTTGAACCTTGATTTCGCGTATTTAGCTTGTATGGACTAATGGCTTATAAATTATGTATTATGTTTCATTAATAATCTTTAGGCTACATACATCTTTACGAATGTCTGCTCTTATCATGTGGTCTTTATTTTCTGAATTGACAGTTGCTTTTTCACGTCTGGAAACCTGCACAGCCTCTGTGCAATTTTGTGAGGTGTGGTCGTACAATGGCCTGAAAAAGGGAGTATGGTATAGGACAATACCGAATAGCCAAGGCAGTAAGAAGGGCACAATGAATATTCATAGTCAGAAGAAGTAGTTTAATTAGTATTCACTTGCCTTTGATTTTTCGTCATCAACGATGGACATTTTTGATATTTGTGTCGCAGCATTACAGATATTTACAGATTACCAATTTAACGAGACTTTCATGTGTATCCACTAGACTTGTCCAGGAGAAGTCCCGGTCCTGAAAGCCTTTCTTCTCTGAGTTCGAAGTGCGATATTGTTACCATGGTAACCAAGGTCCGGATCGAGGACGCTGGAATCTTTCAAGATCATTCTAAGAAGTAATTTGATCTATTTGATAGGTAACGTTATACTCCATTAATATATGGCGTTGATATATATGAAGGTTATCTTCAATCTAAAGAGTTATTTTGTAGGAATAATCAACCAAATTTCAATTTTTATCTACATTGTAATACGTTTTTGTCCCACTTATATCCTAATTTCTAGGTTGTATGTTTAGGTGACTGGGGAAGGTGTGTTTGATTTATAGAGAAATTATGAATAAAACAACATATGAACTACATTTCCTAGTCATCGTTTTCAATGGAAATCCTAAACCGGATACCCATAGCCGGGTACTGTAGTCCTTTCTACAACCAGTGCCTGCAGACAATTATGTAGCCCAACTACAGTACCCACACGCCACTGTCATAGCCTACAGTACAGACCAATGTTAGTGATCCGGGGATGTCACACCACTGCTATTTTCTCCGAGTCCCTCTCTCTCCCTGTAGCTCCAACCGATTGAAACAGAGATTTGGATAGAGGAAAAACAAACAATTAAAGACGACATTAACTACCGAAAATGGCAGAGCTTGGAGCGGGAAGCCTGCTGTTAGGAGACCCTGCTTTTAATTACCAGGAACACGAACTCAACGAACGATTAAAACGGCTCTACCCGGCTGTTAACGAGGAAGAGACCCCTTTACCTCGATCCTGGAGCCCCAAGGATAAATACAGCTATATTGGGCTATCACAGAACAATCTGCGGGTCCATTACAAAGGTTAGCAAGCGAGCTGACAAAACCTTGACATGTCTTACAAGTGGTACGGGAGCATCAGGGCCCAAAGGGCTTCTGCTCAAATCTGTCACTGTACTGCGGAGGGGAGGGGGGTTACACACACGTCTGTAACTCTATGCGATTATAATATTGGAATGTGTGCAATCTAGTCCTGGTGAATCTAGTTTGAGCTGCCTCTGTCGTCTTAGTCCTGCGTTGTTTTACAGTCGAGGAAAGGATGAGTACTACCTAAACGGGTGACACTGAACTCGCTAACCCTGACAGCCTGTTAAAGCCAGTCTTAATTTAACCTTCAACAACATGGCCTTCCTTTGTTTGTTTACCTTGTTATTACGTCGTTTTGTTGAAGTATTTTGAGCGTTGTGTTTTATAAAGATTGCTCTGTAACGTCGTGTTCTCCATCGGTAATATTTTAAGTAACAGTGCCAGTATGAACGACGCATAGCTGCTGGTCTGCCACCAAGCTAACTTTGACATCTAAAACAAATAGGAGCTAGCTAAAGAGCATACCATCCAAGCCTACTAGCCTAGCTTTCCCTGTACAGTTGTTATTGTTTTGAAACCTGTAGGATAAAAGTTACAATATGTGGCTTGTCATGAAACGGCATCATTGTGTTAATGTCATTTTAATAAAAAATTCACACGCCTCACAATTGAACAAAATGCGACAAATGTAATTATTGGATGAAGTAATTCGCTAAGCATAAAAAAATAGAATAAATTTCATTGTTTTGTTTTCTCGCGTGAGTTCTGTGGCAGTATTCTAGAATATATTTCAGAATTTCCTGATCATTTCTGTCAATCCTGGATGCAGACATGATGGTTCCACGAAGATCTTTATGTACTGAAAGTAGAACAACAGGCTGTGCTTTCAGTGTCTGCCATGTCTAACCTCAAGCGGCCAGCTCGTTTTCAGCAGCTGCTGTAACCGAGGAGGCCGTAGCGCTTTAAGGCCATACATATTGATCTTCATAAAAATCAGACGTATTGTAGTGTGTGATAGGCCTACTGTCAAATTTGTAAGAGAAACAGCAACAGAAGTAACAAACGAATTCGCATTGTCCAGTAATAAATGTCAGTTGATTATTTTATTAAGCCTCTTCCTATTGTATTAATGTTTTGCTTACTCGCGACATGCCACCCCAACACACACACTATTGGCAGGTATGCTGTTATTTATGTGTACATCCCAATAGAGCTTGTGCGCAATTAAATACAGTTTAATTTATATATAATAAATGTCAATGTTATACATTTCAAGGATGTTATGTTTTTATATTGTTTTTTGTAAATTACACACAACCAGTTGTGATTAATATTCCCCCCCTGTTTTATTAAATTAAAATGTCCAAGAATTGTTTTACATAAGTGAATGTAGGTAAAGAGCTGCATTTGTTGAATGTGAAACATTAAATAGACTTGTTATGATGCCAAATTTGACAATGCATAGTGGCACCCTGATGACATAAATCTAGGGCCTATTCTTAGGTGTGGGAGATAATTCTTCTCCTGGCTGTCCTATCTCCTGTTCTGCCTCTACACCCTTGTGATTTGGATACTATTTTGACCAGTGTGCCAATTATCTGTTTAAGGCCACACTTCTTTGCTGGTCCTCCTCTGCACTGATGCATATTAATGGCCTCTAACAAGCCTATTAACACCTTTCCATACACCTATTGAGGAATGTGACAGTCCTGGCAACATTATTGTGCTGTATCGGACGCAGACATGAATGAACTATTCTCTCAATCAGCCTTAATGACAGATAAATGGACGTGGAGTGAACTTTGGATACGTTTGCATAGATGGGGACAAACATAATCCCACATTTCTCATTTATTATACCAGGATGATCCGTGTGTTATTGCAGTATGTAAAGTGAAGTAGCTGATGACATTCAGAGTTATGCCTTGTGATTTATTCAAATATGGGCCAATTGTTTTGTCCTAAGATATCATTGTCCTATGATATCTTAAGATAATGGCATGGAGGTAATTATATTTTAACCATTTTATGTCAGAGAACTGCAAACCTGCAAGTAAATATTTGTCTTTGACTTTGTATATTAATGTTGTAAAACTAATGATGAAAACTAGTGATTTTACTCTGTTGACTTTTGACCTCTCAATTACTACTGAAATCATATAATCATAATCAAATATCTACACTCCTCTATCCAAGGCTAGTGCCACAGGCCAAAACCGTTTTAGCCACTGGCCTTATGGGGTTTTAGCCTGCTATAGATGTTCAGTATTGTCATTACTACATGCCTATCAACTTAGTACCTAGTCATAAACTCTGAGATTCTTTAACACCAATCTTAAGTGAAGTGAAATGGCCTTTGCCCTAACCTGAGGGCAACTAGGCCAGCCCCATTTCCATGTGTCCTCAGTAGAGAGGTACACTATTGAAGCCACCACATACATAGCTTAATACATATCAGTCAATTCCACTGACGTTTCTAGTTTCCAGCTTATGGTTAGAATAGCCCTTGTGTTGATAGTTAGTAGATTGGGGATTCAGTTCTTGTCGTTGATTAGTTATTAGTTGTACCCTTATACGGTATACATAATAACATTTAAGTGGCGTTCAAAGGTGGCTATGCTTTATTTCAAGTGTGTGTGTATGGTCAGATGATGTCGTTGTCACCCTTTTCCACCCAGTTTCACAAACTGATTGTTAAACAGTCAGGGGGATATTCAGAACAAGTGGTTATACATTAGCTAGCATTGATAGCTTCTGTGCCTTCCTATGTTTGCGCCAGTTGGCTTAGAATGTGAAGTGGGGTGTAGGGGTCAAAAGCATCAACTTTCCCCACAACCACAGATCAAGCTGGCCACCACTGATATTGTTCCCATTTTTGCTCATCAGACATAAAATTTTTAGTTTCTGTGAATGTCTATGTGTCAAGACGGACCCAGCTAGCTCTTGTATCTGTGGTGATGTAAGACCTGCGTGCTGAGTGAGAGTGTATCAATGTGTGTGTGTAATAGGACCCCGCCTGTGTTTGGTAGGGTATATGTCGTGGATGCGTGTTTGTGTGTGACCCCAACCCTATTAATCCATATCTACGTACTTAGACTTTACATGCTTGTATAAAGTGTGAGTGGGGAGTTGGGGGGGGGTCAGAGGGACCAGTTGGCTAGCTGAGGATTGGTTTCACAACGAACATCTAAAAATAGACAGCATGAATGCAACCATCAGACTGGACGCTCTTATGCACACACAGAAGATTGGTGGTGATAATACCCAATGATTTGCTAAGTGTTCCACCCCCAGTTTTCCCCAACCAGAGGTACACGCACCCCAGGGTGTATGTGGAAATATTGTGGATGCAAACTTTTAAAACTTTATATCAAAATAAAATAAAAGTGTCAATAGTTAATCAAGTCTGTGAAAAGTTGATTTTTAGCCTATTTATTATCACAATACGCATCAGAACGCCTGGCCTTCACTGACCTGAATTTCTCTCTTGATCACTGCTGTGTCGTAGTCTAAATACCACATTATTTTACTGTCTCTCAGACAAATGGGAGCAGCCTCAAGGTGTCTGTTGACAGCCAGCTGCACCGTTTAGGATTACAGCTTACCTTCATATCGTGCACGTGTCAGGACACACATGCACGGACGTATTGTATATGGCACACTTTGCACCGACCCATATTATGCTGATGCTGTGCCAAACGTTGCGATTACACGATTGCATTTTAAACAGACCCGTGCAGGCCGTACCATGTCGTGCCATACTCACCACAGTACGGAGAGGAATCGTACTACTGCACTCTGTCTGTATCCCAGACTTTACGTTAGAATGACTGACAGTAATGACCCCTCTGTTCGATGTGATTGGCCCAGACGACCCATAGGCTCAGTAGCCATGTTGTTTACATCCCCACACAGCCTCAAGAGACAAAATAGACGGACTGGTGTAGATGTTACATTATCCAATCGTGTTGATCCCCATTTGCCTAATCTTCTGGTTTGTTTTCATCATTGAGTCAAAATCAGTGACATCCATGCTCACCTTGTGACACCATCTGTCCACTGGGATAAAATAGCCATTGACAGTTTATACGTGATGTCAAGCCTTACAAGTGACTTGGCCAGCCATTTGCTTTAGCTTCAACAGGTCATTTTTCCTATCCTAAATAAATCCTATAAATGATTACCCTTAGATATGCATAGGATAACTTAAGTTTTAGTATTTGTCCTGTCAACAGCATACCATGAGTGTTTGTGTACTGGATAGTACAGTGGTGGGAAACGGGACAGGAAATAATTCTGTTTTTGTATCAAGAAGAACTGTAGACAAGACTCCTCATGGGTTATTTGTTTCCTTCAGTAGAAAAAGAGCAGTGCAGATGTTTTTAGAGGTCAGGTTTTCCTCGCTTTCCCTGTGACATGATGTCTTTCCTTGTTGTGAGTCCGAGGTCAATGGTGTAAATTGAATTTCATTACAAATGAGACACTGTGACGACACTAGTTAGTCCAGTGCTGGATAATAAATGAATACATTATCCTTGGTTATCCTTGGATTCATAGGACGATTTGTTAGTGGGGAGCTCAGTAACAACGGTCTGAGGTCCGCGAACAGGGGCAGCGGGAGGTGGTTACCGCCCGCTGGATTTTCATAGCTGAAAAGAAGTGAGCACAAAGGGCCTGATTGTGTGCACCGTTCCCCATTTCATATCCTTGATTTCTGCAACTACATTAAAAAAAGCGATGGGGGGTAAAAATGCGCAGTTGCATTATATCACCAGAGTGGCCACCAATTTGCCAAATTACCTATTTCTACTATATATTCTATAGTCTGGTTCGACAGTACATTGTCATTATTTGACGTGAGGCTTACTCAACATCAGGTTACACTAAATCAGTGGTTTTTAACCTGGGTTCGATCGAACCCCAGGGGTTCGGTGAGTCAGTCTTAGGGGTTCGGCGGAGGATAAGACACACCTGA
>JAOEHI010043809.1:0-21326 GCA_025447815.1 Percopsis transmontana
ACCTCTACATGCTTTGTAAGTAGGAAAACCTGCAAAATCAGCAGTGTATCAAATACTTGTTCTCCCCACTGTATATAAACTGATGAGCCAAAACATTATGACCATCCAGGTGGTCATAATGTTTTGGGTTAGCATTAGCACTCTAAGTGGTGTGCGGCCACACAGCCTCGTAGGCAGCAGGGTGCAATGCATTGTGTGTTGGGACACATTCCTCCCATAACAATCATTAAAATGTTCTGCCACTTGTGCCACAGTAATTCTTCTGTTGGGTTAGTTGCCCTCGTACATTGATTAGCTTGGACAACCTACACCCTTTCACCTGGTTTGTGGTTTGTCCCTCCTCAGACCACTGTGGGTTAGTACTCACCACTGCTGACTGGGAGCACCCCACAAGCCTTGCCATTTGGGAGATGTTCTGACCCAGTCATCTGGCCTTGACTATTTGGCCCTTGTCAAAGTGGCTTAGGGCTTTATGCCTTTCTATTTCCACATTCAACACTTTGACTACAAGAACAGACTGTTTGCTTACTGCCTAATACATCCCAGACCTTGACGTGCACAATTGTTACAAAATAATAAACATTATACGCTTCATCTGTGAGTGGTCATAATGTTATGTGTGTGTGTGTGTACATATATATATATACACATGTATGTATGTGTGTGTACATATATAAACGTGTGTGTGTGTGTGTATACAGTATATATTAAAGGTTTTTAGAGGTATTTCTTTGTATCATATTTGCAATGATCTGTTTAGATATATCAGCATGTTGCATACAAGACAAATGAGATCTTTCACAATGTTTAAAAGAAATTGTTTCTCCTAAAATGTCTGTCATGAAAACCCCAGTTAAAGCACATATTTTATATGTTGTAGGCTTATACATACATGTTGTCATATTTCAAATGATAGTGTAGCAAGAGGGCATGTAAACATAACCAATCTTAAACAACCACCATCCTATACAATAACACATTTTGTGTGTTAGTATATACTGTACCATATACTTTGAATGTATGTGGTACACTCAAATTATTATACCCTTTATTTAACCAGGAAAAAGTCTATTAAATTAAAAATCTCCTTTACAAGAGCGTCCTGGCCAAGACGGGAAGCAGCACAATTAACAAAGTTGCAGACATTAAAAACCTATAACAATTTACAATGAAAATAAACTATCACTATTTGTCACAAATCAAAATAAGGGATCAAACAAGGGCAATATGAATCAGTCAAAACATCTACAGCCAGATGTGCCTGGCTCCAAGTTATTTAATTAGGCACGGCCAACATTTGAATTAGAATTTAGTATTATTTTAAATGCATTTGGTGAGACCAGCTCCCGAAAGTTCAGGTAGTTTTGCAGCTGATTACAAGCAGAGGGAGCAGCATACTTAAACACCCTTTTTCCCAGTTCAGTACAGACTTTAGGGACAGATAGTAGGAATAAGTCCTGGAAGCGAAGACAATATCTTTTCATACTTTTCTAAAGGATGTAGATCCGTAGGTAAGATGGAAGCATACCAAGAATAGCCTTATAAAAAAAATATGCCAGTGGTTAAGTCTACAGGTGGACAAGGAAGACCATCCAACCTGATCAATGGGGAGTAAGGGCTTTAGAATTTGTAAAAAAAACTCAGTGCTCCATGGTAGACAGTATCCAACACGTGTAGACATTACGAAGATGCGTGCATGTATATAACATCGCCATAATCCAGCACAGACATAAAGGTGGCAGCAAAAAGATTCCTTTTATCCATGAAGGAAAAGCAAGACTTGTTTCTAAAGTAAAAACCCAATTTCAACTTTAGTTTTTTCACCAATTGCTGAATGTGAGGCTTAAAATGTATACTTTCAATTAATAAAGTTCCATTTGAGCTTCAATGACCATGCTCACATAAAATGCTCACAAGTGCACTTTAGTGTGGCATGATGTGGGGCTGTCACACTGATACAAAGGCTCCTATTCATGCATACAGACAGAAAGTGTCCAGATGATTTTGTGATAAAAGCAGAATATACTGTGTTGATTTGGATCACTTAGATTCAGATTTCACAAGTAGTACAAATAACCATTTTATGCCACCATATTAGTGTAATATTAAAATAAGAAATTAAATACTGACCAAGATCTAAGCCATGATTCATAATGGTTGACTACTGTTCAGATCTGTAAGCAACTTTTGAAAATAAATTAAAACAGTTACAAACATTACATTTAATAAAGTGACATTTAATAAATAATTAAATACAAAATAAAATTCATAGACACATGCATCTCTGCATCATGTGTACACTCATTACACCAGCTACAACTGAAATACAATGCAGTAAAGGAAATAAATGTACTGGTGTTTCCAGTAAATTTATTTCCTTTACTGCATTGTATTTTAGTACAAAATTACAGAGGGATACATTAAATACATTAATTAATTCAAATATTGTAGTCAGTTAGCACTACTGTTACATATGGTTTGGCTTCCTTAAGTTTGAGTCAAGACATTGGAAAAATTGCCTGACATTGGCCATCCATCCAATGTTTGAACTAAACCTACCCCATAACATCGAAAATCCCAGAATAATTATTATTCTAGTCTGATCATTTGTGACAGTATTGAGATATTGCAATTACCTTTCATCTGCATGGCAGGTATGCTGACAAGTTTGGCTGCTGTTATATCTTTATGAGTTCTATTTTAATCCTATTGTCAATTTATCAATAAATGAACATATCACCCTGTACACTGTCAGTGTACTGGACCATCCAAGGTCATAGGAAAATGTGAATTTTTATATATATTTTATCTTCAACATTAACTTATTGAAGATGAAATATACATTGTACTGTATGTGTGAGCAGTCAGTTACACAAAGTTTTCCAGATTTTTGTTAAAATAAGTGGGATGGGCCCAAGTGCAACCAGGTCAACGAGCTAAATGTGGTATCAATCAAAGTTTAATTGCAGTAGTCAATTCATATAATACAAACATTGTACCAAATGTATCTTATGCAGACCAAAGATGTTATTCAACTCAACTGTGTCATCACGCTACCCACTTTTACTCCTGTGAAAAATTGGCCAATGAATAGACACTTCAGATGATTATTTAGCAAACGAAATGCATCTTGCATGGTGAATCTGTGTTGCTTGATCAACAAAAAAGCAACATTGATCCCAGAGGTGGCTCACACCCCTTATGAAGATCCCATGTTCTTTTGGCGTGTGAGATGGTCTGTTCTAGTAATAATTGCCTGTGAAAAAACAAGTTAGCGATGCTTCGATAAACACGATAACGCTGCCAAAAAGTCAAAAACACCCCACCATAAGAAATTAGCTATGTTTACAAGGCTGTTCTTTAAAAAAAACATGGACTTGGTGTTCTTCTAGACTTCTGAGCATGACAAGCCTGTCATTCTTTAGCAATTTACTTCAGCAGGATTTCTTTCAGTTACATTACAAAGGGGCTGAAAGGAAGCACCTCCTTGAATTGCAGATTTTATATTTGATATACTGTATATTATTGTATTGCCAGTTGGTAATCATGTACACATTGAAAAATCTCAATACCTATTAACGCTAACAACAACGTATTGATATATTTTATTCATTATCTTGAAATGGGGGATGTATGATAAAATATTGACTGTAGGTTAGATATAGGATGCTTGGTCTATTGGGGTAATCATGAGAAAAACCATTCAGCTTTGAGTTTAAGCCTCAAATGAATTGTCTTCAAGCAGTAGTGAGATGCCACTCACAATGTTGGGTTATGCAGGCTGTTATGTCAAATTCGATGAAAAAATAAGCTCCTTCAAAGGGATTGGGTTTCTGCACCATCTCTGTAGCAAATGCCCACTCATAATCTTGATTACTGAGGTTTGGCTATGGTGGCCAAAAAAGTAAGTAGCCCCCACATCTTAAAAATGGATGTTGAAATTATATTGGAATCATTCTCACCATGTGAAATGAGATTAGCATTTCTGCTAATATTTTTGTTTCACTTGTTTAATGATATGTCCATGCTTCCTGTTGTGCTGACAGCAAGCAAAAAGATAGGGGACAAGGTTTGCAGGATAATTCAGTGTTCCTTTGAAAAGGTAGGAATATCTCGCATTTGCTTAATGATTCCTCAGTGAGCTTGCACAGGGCCATAGATGATTTGTTCCTCCCACAATGGAGATACAGTATATGCATATACTGTATATAAATGGTAGTATTATTTATTTTTACATATAAACAAGGCTACAGCATGTCTGTCCTACATTAAAGAATAATGAACGAGTCCGTGGAAGGAATATTTATGTTGATGAATAAATGTCTATCCTACCTCACACACAACGGCTACTGTTGCATTTGAAAATAAGGTGGATAGAAATGTTATAAGGTAGCTCTGCCACATAGTGGATCTCATTTGTTCTTTAACATCTCCGATTGCCTGTAGGAATGAGGAACATCTTGTGTCTTTATGAAATAGGAAATAACAATGTCACACATCTCTTTATTTTATTAAAACAGTCTAACAACATCTAATTCATATTAAAGGACATATTTTGACCAGTTTTACCTTAACACTGACATTCAACATTGACACTCCCAAATCTTGGGAGCAGAAATTGCTCAGTAGAGCTGGGGTATGTGGGCCATCAGATGCAAGACTTTTCATGTCTCGGTCACCCAGACTGATTAGATGAAACCATTCAAGACAGCATGTAAAATTAGGGCTGCTACATTCATTTCTGTTTAACAGTTTGTCTGTTTAAGAGTCTTTTCTTTTTGACATTTTCAAAGATGAGCCTGATCTAACTGATTCATACAAAACAACCAGCCAGTCTATCACATGCTGGGGGAGTTTCAGGACATTCAAATCAGGAGGGATATTTTTTACTTGCATTTGTATCCGATATTTTTTAAGTCTTGGAACACAACTCGTGAGCTTTAATGATAATTCTGTAAGACTCCTGAATGGGCTTTATCATGTATCTTAAAATACATATTCTGTTGCTGTGAAACTTCTGTGACTGAAGCTCATTGCTAGGAGATTTACTATACTGTCTTCATGTATCATTTTGTATTATGTAAACTAGATATTTCCCCATTGAATATTGTCATATCTTGCTTATTTTATGCACACACAAAACTATACAGCCAAATTGTATCTTTGCATGAACCAGTAGGCTTTGTAAGAGAAAATACACCATTAAATCTAGATCTTCTGTAATCATAACTGGTCAAACAGCTAGGATTGTTTCAGATGTCACATTAATGTAAGGATCCTTTTGATGTGTCAGATTCACATTAGTGGTGTTTAACAAAGATTTAACCTTTTATGAGGTTTCAAGGAGTCTAACCTCCGTGCTGGCCAAAGACATAATATGTATTGGATTGTCCATGCATACTGATTTGAGGTCCACCAAAACCACTGATCAGCATGTGTGCATCAACATTTTAATAGCCTCTTTTCTATTCTAATAATGTGTCAAATCTCCAATTACATGACTATTACATGCCAACTTAGTCATTTTTACATTTCCATAAGATACTTGCATATCTACCCCAATTCACTAAGAGATACAAGTCACTTAGAACTGAGGTGTGGGAGGAGCAAGCACTCAAGTTTCAAACCAAAACATGTTTTTGTATTGCTAGTTTTAACTCTAAGGGCAATTCCAGACACAAATCGAGAACTATGTCCCAACTAAACTTATTTTGGTACCTGGTGGTCAAAAAATGTTCAATACTGAACTGGCATGTATGGTCAAACTTTAAATCAACTCCTTCACATATTCGATGAAGGGAGTCCACACTTATCCATCATATTTCTGATGTCATTTGATCACATAATCACTGACATTGGCAAATTGATACTTTGATTAGGTAATATTACTATAGCTTGTTTACCTCAATATACAGTAAGTATAAACTTTGATGTTCAGGATGAAATATTTAGTTTGGTTGCTGTATTCAATTAACCAAATCTACAGTCTCTTTGCTGTTTTTTCAACCTCCAATGGCGGCCATTGTACTTTAACTTATGTCTACGATGCTGGTCAAAACTTGAATGTATGTACAGAGAGGTCAACTATGTGTTGGAAGTACATTTTGAGAAGCAATTGTAGCTAGTGGACATTGAAAACAACCCGTAGAGGCTAGTTGAGTCACCAAAATCCCAAACATTGGGTGGATGTATAAAGAATTAAAAAAGCTCAATATCACTTTAAGTCTCTAAAAGCAATGTGTCTCTTTAAGTTAATATATATGGGGGCAGAATAGTCTAGTGGTCTAGGTGTTGGGCTCTGAGCCAGAAGCTCGTGGGTTCAGATTTGGCCTACCTTTCATGCCCAACACCAGCGTGTGGATTTATACAGAGGTAAGGAAGCTATAGGCTAGTATATAGCGTATGGTTTAACAAAATTTCAATATCATATATAAATCCAATGTATAATATACCACTGCAAACTCACTTGCTTTGTTTGAAAACTGTACAGGCGGGGTTGAGGGAATTTCAGGGAGAGCTGGGGAGCGAGCTGTGGGTGAGCAAGATCAAATGCATGTGCTCTGGGGTGCCATAGTCATGCACTGAGTTTTCAGGTGAGGTAGGTGTTGCTCGCATCCTCGTGTTTAAAACCAAAACAGTGTTGTCTTGGCCACAAAATATTCTTTGATTGCCCCTTTAATTAAGGATCTAATAGTCTGTATGCCTGTATGGTTGTGTGTCTGTTTATTTGTTTGTCAGTAATGTCTTATGTCAGTTCAACAACTAGAATCATCCGTGCAAATAGGAAGAAGCACACAAATGGGTGAGCTGGTCAGTAACCGAACATGCTGCTTCTACATCATAGACATTCCACTCTCATGCTGGTGTAGATATATGGTGACAGTACATCACAACAGGCCCCCGTGATTTAGTACCTTTAAATTCTTCCAGATGCTGGAGACACTGGCTGCTCACTGTGCTAAATATGTCATATGGCTCCCTGCTTGTCTCTGAGTATGGCAGAATCCACACCTGCTATTTCTCGCTTTCCCCCAATGTTCTCTGTCCCAAATTGCTATTCCATTTTCCATTTTTTTAAGATTAGTGGTGTCCTCATGTCACAGAGGGCCTAGTCTCTCAGAGCCAGCCTGGGACATAGCGTTGACTAACTGCATCAAGAACCTACTTGACAGGAGAGGTATTTTGATTGACATGGACAACGATCAAATACATGCCTTTGGTTTCTGCCACACAATAATGCGCCTAAAACAGTAGAGTATTAAAAGAAAAAGAGAGTTTAAACAAACGTTATTTACAAAACAAGATTAACTAAAATGGCTTAACTTATAAATATAAATTATTTCAAGGACATGACTCATCGACCAAAGCGGACTTTACACTTATACTGGAGGAATTTGTTGGGAAACAAATTCCTCCAGTATTCCTCCGGTATTTTAAAAATCAGTTAAATACTGTAGGTATGGTTACGGCTTAGAAGAAATTAGCCATTAAAGCACTGCACTTGTGTCTTGTAAAAGCAAAATAAATTGAAAGCTGTTTGTGGCATCAGTTTATTCTATTTAATTAATTAAATATTTATATATTTAGGAGTTGTGACCACACAGAGATTTGCTCTGCCTCCCTTACTGTAATGTGAGGGTCTGCTTAGCATCCTATCCCACATAAATAATAAATAGTAAATGTATTAGTAATAAATCTTATCAAATTACAAATCTTAAAATGTCAGTCGAACAAGATGATGTATTACAGATATTCTTGCACACAGTGTCTTTCAGGTCTTTTCCTTTAGGAAGCACTAACACGGCCCAATAATCTAGTGCAGATGTTTGGCAGACAGAAGATTGTTAGGAAGAGCATTACAGCATCACTTTTGTCTATTTCTTTATTATAGACATAGATTCGTGATTATAAAGACTTAATTAAGCCTTAGACTCTACAAGCGTCGTATATATTTACGTATGATAGTTTCTATCTGTAACTATCATAACTAATAGAGCAGTGGTTCTGGAAGTTTTAGAGTAACAACCACCAAAAAGACGAACATACATTCAGGGATCACTTTATTTGGTACATTTGCTGTACCTCTGCAGTACCTATGTTGCTGTAGTGTAGCCCATTTCCTTCAATGTTCAAGTGTGTCTGTGTTCAGAGATGCTCTTCTGCTTGCCACTGTTGGTTCTTTCAGTCACTGTCCCCTTCCTGCCAGCTTGAACCAGTTTGACCATTCTCTACTAAGAACTGCTTTTTCACACCCTACTCTGTAAACTGCAGAGTATGTTGTGTGTGAAATCCCAGGATTTTAGCATTTTCTGAGATACTCAAACCACCACGTCTGGCATCGACAATCAACCAATGTTTAAAGTCCCTTATAGCTCACATTTCTTCACCGTTCTGATGTTTGAGTGTACAGCATTAAAATATATTAAATATATACAGTATAATCATTATAATAATGGTTATACTCTGGTTTTTTTTTTTTTATAAAAAACTATCAAAACTGAAATAATTTTGCAAACCTTGGGGGACCCAACCTTTCAAATATACTTTAACCAAGAATATATAAATGTAGGTCTAATACGGTCTAAAAGGTCTACCTTTTAAATGAGCTATCAAAACGAGATAAGTTTGAAGAAGGGTTTTAAAATATCAATCATATGCATGTATTAACGACAAGCTTTAAATAGCTTACAGCTCTTATTCTGGCGGTGCTTGGATGAGAGACCTGCTGCTGAAAGAGGCGTTGGTGCGGCCAGCAGGGGACACTCACCCTGTGGTCTGTGTGGAGTGACAAGGGCACTGTACTGTGAATAGGTGCCATCTTTAGGTCATTAAAAATCCCAGGACACTTTTGGTAAACGTAGAGGTGTTAACCCCGGTGCCCTTGACAAAAAATGCCCTGCCGCACAATGGCCGCAAATGGCCGATCTCGGCCTTCTAAATTGTCCCTAAAACTTATAAATTGGCTAACTCTCCCTCTGCCCGCCTCCCATAGCTAATGTGTGGTGAGCGTACCTACTGGCTACCGTCGTATCATCCAAGTGCTACACGTTGGTGGTGATGGTGGAGGAGGTGGGTCCCCTCTGCGACATGTAAAGCGTTTTGAGTAGCTTGTAAAGGCACTATATAAGTGTAACTGATTATTATTATTATTATTATTATTATTATTATTATTATTTGGAGAAATACACATGTTTTACTGCTCTTGTAATAACTTGTTCACATATTGTACAAAGCTCTATGTCGGACGTTTGATGCTCTCTAGTGGTGAATTTTTAAAACCTGCTCAGCATTGACAAACCCTTCAGAGCCGAGGCATTGGCCTACCACGTTTGTTTATCATTTTTACCATTACGTTTTTTTTACCCTTGTAACATGTCTATGGGTGCGTTAAAATTGAAAAAAGATATTCCAGGAAAAATGGGCCTATATTTTTGAATTTGTAAAATATGTGGTGCATGTTATTCCACAGCAGAGAAGATATAAAGTGCCATAAGTATCTCGACTGATATTAGTGTCACAGTTACAGTATTTAGCAGACGCTTTTATCCAAAACGACTTACAATTACATTGTTCTATTACATGGAGCAGATAGGGGTTAGGCATCTTGCTCAAGGATGCTTACAGGTAAGCCAACTCTGGGGCTCAAACCCACGACCTTTCGGCTGGGAGTCCAACACCCAGACCACTAGACTATCCTGTCACATATTATGGTACAATTTATTGTTTGTGGCATGTTGAGGTGTAGTGTTTGTGGATGCTAAAGAAATAGGAGTGATTCTCAAAAAGTTTTACAATTAGGTCATTTAGCAGACGCTTTTATTTAAAGCGACTTACATGGTGCTATTACATAGAGCAGATAGGAGTTAGGCATCTTGCTCAAGGATGCTTACAGGTAGGCCAACTCTGGCCAATAGACTACCCTGCCCTATAAACACACACCACGTAGCCTACGACAACAATTTGTATCTCCTTGAAGCCTTATTGACACCTACCAGCTTTTTATCAAGGACAATATTATCTGTAAAAAAAATACTATAGACCGGTTATGTTACCTCTTGCTTAAAAGAAGTACTGTTGTCCGATTCAAAACATTTCAAATTCACTATTCACATATTCCACATTTGGAATATTGACATATTCAGAATAATTGTGAAATATGAGTGTGCATGTAAACGTAGCCAATTAGTCATTGTTATGGAATATTCTATTGACCATTTACTGTTAGGCCTACTCACCCTTTCTATGTGAAATAGAACATACTATATCATGGGCTATGTAAAAATGTCTGACAGACAGTGGGACATGCGTTTCATTTCCTTATAATTCCTTATAAGACTGTAGCCAATAAATATTTTGGCTAGTCTAATTCTAAAAATCTTGTGAACTCATTAGTCATTCTTGTTTTCTTCACGAAAGTTTCTACAGTCACAGTTACCCAGCATGTGATGGCCACACTCTCGGTTTTATTTTCAACGAGAGAACGAAAAAAAGATAGAACAAGAAAGAAAGAAATATACCTAGGTCTATTATACCTAATATTATTATTAATATACACGCACGATTTTAACGTAGGCCTATTAGCTATTCAAGAAATAGCCAACAGCAATGTATTCACCGCCAATAATGAAATGATAGGCCTATAGCCTATGAAATTAAATTACAGTATTGTTATGCAAAGACTAAAGTTTAATTTAATAAATATAATATTTTATTCTAGAATATATATATATATATATATACACATACATACACACACACACACACACACATATTCACATCGATTCGGATATTGATCAAATAGAACTATACAGATGTCTTTGTTTACGCAGCCATCTGAACCACATAATGGCTTAAGAGAGCAGCATTTAGATGTAAAGCAAAATTACAAAATCTGATTATTTATGCGAGAATTGCGCGCAATTAATAAGAAACACCGGGCACGGTAACGACGCATAAACATGCCCATAAGATCACTGCGTTTTGGCCATTGGCTGAGGAAACTTGGCTCCATTCTTCCCCCTCATGAATAAAACATAAATCCACGAGCCTATCAGCATGAGAGTCACGGCCTCCCTTCCCGTCCCACGCCTGGAGGTGCCAAAGTTCTCCACTGTTAGCTACTCCACAACCTTCAAGTGCGACTTGTCACCAAAAACCAACAGAGCTTTAAGCAAAGCACTGCGAAGAATTAAGTCACCTCAGCCTACTTGAGAGAGAAGGGACACCCCTCCTCTATCAGCACGCACACGCTCCCTTTCGTTGTTTGGCTCTTGCGCTCCCCGCTGCGCAACTGCGCAAAAACTCCGGGTCGGAACGCTTTGTGGAGCCCTCATTCTGAGTGCTCGAGATTCTTTGGATGTGTGTTTACGTTTCGTTTTCCGATTTCTCATCTCTTCGTTGTGCACTGGACTGCGCATACAGGTCTACATTATCATTCTGAAACCTGGTGTGGACGTAATTTGGACTGGCTGGGAAGCTGGCCGTGTTCTATTTGGTTCTAACGGTATAGAATGTCTTTGCCAGGAACGGTTCCACGAATGATGCGACCGGCGCCTGGACAGAATTATCCCCGAACGGGCTTCCCTTTGGAAGGTAGGATTTAACCATTTTTTAATCCTCCACCGATTGTGGCCTCTATGAAATAGTTGTCTGAACTGACTGCATAATAATTATGGTTGGCCTGCACTTAAAAAATTAAGTCCTAAACCATTCCGGAACATTCGATTAAATCGGCCTACATAGGGTCTACTAGAATTCGAAGATTTGTGTAAAAATCCTAATCTAGGGACTTCATACAAAATGTAGGCCTATTTGCATTTATTAATAGTCCCTGCACCAATCTTCGTGCTCAAGTGGCCCTAATAGTTGCCCCAAGATCTGCAAGCCCCACTTAGTGGAGGCCTTTAGGCGAGATTATGGATTAACTCAAGTATGCCGCTGCTGGAAATTAAAATAAAAAACACGGCAAAATGAAGATTGAATGGATTGCATCAATATTTGGACAGCATGGCGGGGAATTATTAGGCCAGACTATCCACAGTCTCTTCACTATAGATACGGGACACTCAAGTTATTCTATGTGCGTCTTACCGGAACTTTCTGAGAGTCCCAAGTAGCCTATAAATTACCCCTATTATATTTAGGACATCCGTTTATATGCTTATACAGTTCAACAAATATATGTAGGCCTACTCTTTTACTTTTGGCCTTTGGTGCTATAGGCATTTTCTTAAAAATGACAATAAAAATAGAAATGACGTAAAATAGACGTAGCATAGGTCTACTGCATATTTGCTCAAATGTAGGCCTATATTTTATAGCTTACTTGCATTTGTATCCGAATGAATAGCAAACTATTTAGCTATTTAGAGTTTCCAACTGAGTTTATCCAGTCATAAATATTTACACTATTCGATAATATTTAGAATATTATTATCAGTAATAGGTAGCCCTGGTAATAGAGGAATATATTTCTGTAATATTCGCAATATTGACATAAGACAATGGTGCAGGTATAATACAGACCTAACCCTCGAGTGTGTGAAAACACATTCCAGGGAAAATCTATGAATAGGCCTTTTACATGCACTAATATTCCTATTTGGAATATGTCAATATTCTTAAATCAGAATGTCAACATTCCACAATGCTGTGTTAATATTTTAAATTGACGTTTCAAATTCCAATTACTGATACATTCGGAACAAATAGTGTATGTGTAAATATACACTTTGAGTAAGTGGAATATGTTGTGAGCAGATTGTTTTCTCTGCACAGTTTCCACTCCGTTAGGTCAAGGTCGAGTGAACCAACTCGGCGGAGTGTTTATCAACGGGAGGCCTCTACCAAATCATATCCGTCACAAGATAGTGGAGATGGCCCATCACGGCATCCGGCCCTGCGTCATCTCCCGCCAGCTCCGAGTCTCCCACGGCTGCGTCTCCAAAATCCTCTGCCGGTACCAGGAAACTGGATCCATAAGACCCGGAGCCATTGGTGGCAGCAAGCCCAGAGTAAGAATCGATTTGGATATAATTACATTTTTACATAGAAAAAAAATAGTTCGGGAAAAAACGTATATTAGGATATTATTGTTTTTTATATTATATTTTACAGCATATAAATCAGGGATTGTTTCTTTAATTTTCAAATGTCATGAATTATAAAAACGTTTTTAAAATGTATTTATTAACATATTCTGAAATTCAATTTCGCAACTGAGCAACCTGTGCTTTTTGTCGCAAATATGTGAATGCAGAGAATTTAAACAGGTCTGTTCCAAGAGAGAGATTATTGGACTATATTTAAATTATAATATGATAACACCCTGTATTTATAAAGCGCCTTTTCAAATGAATCGCAGTGTGCTGTATAAAAAGACACATCGACAGACAAACAAAGAAGAGACAAACAGCACATTGTAGGCCTGGACATAATTCCGAATTTGGTGTATTAACAGATTTCCAATAGCCTAATAGTGGAGCATGAGTAGCTAGCCTACATAGCCTATAAACGTGTTAAGTGTCGTTCCCGTCTATTTACCCGTGGTTCTTTCTTGACACGTGTCCCGACACAACAGCAGGTAGCTACGCCCGACGTGGAGAAGCGAATCGAGGAGTATAAGCGGGACAACCCGGGAATGTTCAGCTGGGAGATCCGAGACAAGCTTCTGAAGGACGGGGTTTGTGACCGAAGCACCGTACCCTCAGGTGAGGCCTCCTCTGGTAAGACCGCCTTTTTAAATCCTAAATTATTACCCTTTATGATAAAAAGTGGTGACATTAAAAGCTAGTTCCTGGACAGATTATTATTATTATTAATAATAATAATATTATTAAATTGAGCGCAACAAAACACTGCCCATATCTGTCGCAGTGAGTTCCATAAGCCGTGTTCTCCGAGCCAGATTTGGAAAGAAGGATGATGAAGACGACTGTGATAAAAAAGAGGAAGACGGAGAAAAGAAGACCAAACACAGCATTGACGGCATTCTCGGTGACAAAGGTAGGCTAAGATCTGCGGAAAATTAAAACATTGGATATTTGTGTTGTTTTTATGTTTTATGTAGGCCTATTTTGATTTCGATACCGAGAACATCGAACTTTTTATCTAGAAATGGTTTGTCTACTGGAGGCGACAGCAGCTTATTTATTATTTATTATGAGCTTTGGTGACGTCTGGTTTGCATTTGGAAGCAGCCATTTATACGAAGCAAACTGGTTAAACGGTCCCCATGGAAACACAAAGTGACAGATGAGAGATTGGGCGATCAGTATCAATGACAGGTGACAACATGACAACTATGGCTGTTATGTTATGGGGTCACGTCCATAAGTCTGAATATGATATACCTATATAGACTTTATTAGTAGACAGCCTTTACATTTGTGATATATGAGATGTTTTTTATTTTTTTGTTAGACCCCTGCCCCACACACAGGATCTTCATAGTTTGATTGCTTTTGTAGATTATCAGATTCAGGACTGAATAGACCACTTGTTCCAGACCTTTATTCTCTTGAAAAGGTCATGTTGTCAGAAGTGCACATAAACGCTTACACAAAACTCTTGCTGTGAACGTGTCCTCCGTTTATACTTAAACTGAAGTCCTCCGTTTATACTTAAACTGAAGTCCTCCGTTTGTACTTGAACTGAAGTCCTCCAATTACACTCCACTGACAACAAACACACACAAAATGCAGAACAGACAAATATAAGCTTATAAAATACAAGACGTTTTTCCGTCCATTGTCGTATTTTTCGACGTAGACTAGATAGGCTAATGTTTTATCGTTTTACATGCCTATACTAATGGCTATGCCTACTGGTGATTGTTAGTCTACTTCTCCACGGCTGTAGCCTAGGCTACGTTACTGTATTGATATCCACGCTTTTTTTATTCAGAGGAAGGTCTTCACAGATTGCTGTGCATGTGTAACTGGAGTTATTTTAAACTAGTTCAGACTGATAACTAGTGGAAGAATGACATATAGCCTCACACACCCCCGTCGAGTTTTTTCTCAATTTTGGGCACGTTGACGTTTTGAAACCAAGGCAACTTGAAACTCAACCCCACCCCCACCCCGTTTAAATTCTCTAAAATATCCGTCTCTGTAGCCTACTTCTATCATCCGGGCTGGCATTTAATAATGTAAAGATTACAGCTCGTAATGAAAGTGGTGTATGTTGAATGGGTGCCTGTGTTGGAGAGCAAGTGTAATAGCTCGCAGGCATAGTGAGAAATGTATTTATTCCCTATCGGGTCCTCACGCCCCCAGTTTAAAGCACACACGTCGCGTTGAAGGGCTTTAAAGCAGATTAAATTGAGCCTTTTATTTCATTTCACTTTCATCTCTAAACGGCTACACTTCTTGGCCCGGGGCGAAAATTCATGAGATTTTAACCTTGTTGTTTCTGTTTTAAATTTGTTTAGATTGTATTTATTTATTTATTCGTTTATTTTATGCAATGTTTTAGTGAGTGAAAAAAGCGCAATATATAGCCTAGGCCTCTGAACTCTTGTTGTGGTGATGTACCCTGGAGTGTTTCTGATAAGCAAAAACATATATAGCCTATATTTTAATATTCAAGGTGTTAGGCATAGGCCTAAGGATGCCGTGGACACTTAAACGGAGGGAGGGAATAGGGGGAATAGAGTGGGTAATGTGTGATATATTTATGAGAAAACAATACCTATGCTTAAGAACTTTATTGCGCAATTCATAAAATATGAATATGTTAGCCTACAAACCCTGGTAAAATAATAATATATTATAGCTATACAAATATATTGCCTACACAAAAATACTGGATGTTCAGGAATCAAAAGTAAGCTTTGTAATTAAATGTTTTAAAAATTTAAACGAGTTGAAAAGGCAGGAGGGAGAGTAGCCAATGGCTAAGTTATTAGCTAATAATAATAAAAAATCCTCGGGCAAGCAGTTTGCCTATACTCCTGCACTTTCTTGCAGCTATTTTGCTCGGCTGAAATTGAAGGGGTAGCCAAATGTTGTCTGAAGATAACGCAATCCCTCAGCCTCTCTCCTCCGCCGTTCGTCTCCGTGCAACCGGATCCATCTCCCCTTTCTTACTGAGGCGCGCCACACTTCATTGACAGCAACATGAAAGAATCATCGTCTAAAACAACAAAGATAGCATTATATTAATTATTAATATTGTTCTTGTTACTAGTTGGCTACTACTACTACTACTACTACTACTAGGCTACTAATAGCCTAATAATAAAAAATAAAAAAATTATAATAATTGGTGTTGCCTATATTTAGGAGTATTGACATATCTCTTATTGACATTTTACTTTTAAATATTGCTCACATTTCAATGGTCCTACGAATATTCATACAAATAGCAGAAATTACTACCATGTGGACATAGGAGGCAAAGGCAATATTATATCATTGCTTTTATTGTTTCTTATCAGTTGAGGTGTATACAATCTTACAGAATGCCTCCTCGTCACTGGGAATATTAATACGCAATTAAATCCGGGTAACCTGCTAACGTGTGGTGGACCCTACACTTGTCAGAAAAGGGATTTGGCCTCATGTTTTTTCAGAAAATTTGAGAGAAGTGGAGAGAGAGAGAGAAGAAAAAAGTAGGTGTGGAAATGTTGAAGCCACAAGAGTAAATTGAGAGGATTAACAGTCTTTGATCCTTGGATGCTTTTGCTTATCAGAAACACTCATGGTGACACCACCACAATGAGAGTTCAGCATATTAGCGACTGCCAGCCTGTCTGTTTATTAGAGCACCTTAGCATGTGGGACAGCACACATCTGGGTGTTCTGTGTGTGTACATGTGTGAACTTTGTCTTATTGGGTTAAAAAATGTCCCCCGCCCACACCCTCTTTATAAGAAAAGCATATAATCCTTGCCTGCTCTATAACTTTAAAGCAATTGCTTCACTCCCGCACCCCCCTGGCATGTGACTGGGGTATTGACATTTATCTTAGCATATAAGATAATGTCTGTATTTTCTTCTGTATTTTATTTATTTATTTATTTTACAAAATAAGGCATATTAAAGTCCTTTGTCTTTTGTAACGTAATAAATGATGTGATCAGTTTAGTTCCGTGTTAGAGAATGATGGGACATATGCTGGAAATTCAGTGTTAGTAACAACAAACACATGCTTCTGCTCATAGTAATACAAATAAACCGGTTGGCCCCAGGTTTCCTCTTTACCCAAAATGTGTTTGAGGCCACTTTCACTAAAATTACATCTAAAAACTCAAAAAGAAACAACATCTAATAGATTATTTTCCCCATTGTATCCCAGCTTTCAATCATGAGCTATATATTTTTTTATCTTATAGTCTACTGCAAGAGCATGATTAGGTTTTAGATTAATCAACATCAAGTACTAGTGCTGAGTTTTAATGGAAAAATTAAATGTCCACCAGTGCTACTAAAAATAGCCCCAATGGAGTGCAAGATCTATCAGGACTGACCTACTTGTTGATTTTCTCCCATTCTTTTTGTCTTCCTGGGTCGCAATGATGTCTTTGAGAAAACAAATAAATGTAAAGAGGAGCCACTAAACTGGAAAAAGGGGGCATGAATGGGGAAAAAAGCAGCCCACTTCTTTGCCATGGAGTGTTCAGTAGCCATCCCTTAATCCTACTTTCATTTGGCCGACAAATGCCAAGAATCTTGTCTGGCAACCCAATGGGAGGCTGATCAGGGAACAAAAGAGGAGCAGTTCAAAAAGAGGGAAGTAGGCAATACGGGGTTGAGGGCAGTCTGCAGGCTATGGTTGTCCCATTAATGTTCTCTTTGCAAAGGGTAGACATAGGACAATAGCCAACAAAGAGATCTTAAGAGAAACAATATGGCAAACACAAATGAATAAAATGTCACCACTGTTGTTAATTTTTAATTGAGCCTTTGACAAGGCTGTTGGGAGACCCTACACATTGCTAGAGATCCAGAACAGGCCTATACACTCGTCCTAGTGCAGATTCTAAAATTTCACCATCAAACAATTTCTGGTTCTCAGATGAAATTACACTTTAATGAAATGCTGGACTCTCTGCCTCACTGTCTCTCTTCAGATTATTAATAACCGTCATGGTTACAATATCAGCATACCAATAGTGCTCTGCACTCATTTACATAACATACATTTAGCTTGCATTGTAATGCAATAAATCATATAGTTGTTGTACATGGAAGAACATATATAATGGTAGCTGCTGCCTTTTATCAAACATTATTATTTTAGATTTATTTAAAACAAGAATGTAACTTAAAGATTGTTTAAAATGTGTTAGTATGTTAGTAACTTTCATAAATTTGATACTGTTCCTGTAGATGACCAGATGGGGAAAATAACCTGAAAATTCATATTTTAGATAAACCGCACTGCATATGATTATATAACATTATGTAACGTTATGTAACGTAGGAAAGTGTATTATTGAACATTTCTAAATCATAGCATTAAAATAATTTGAGCCACATATTATTGCCCATGCTATCAGCCAATAATGTAAATTCTACAATCATGTAAATTCACAAAGGATTGTACCAGAACCATGTTGCTCAAAATAATTTTTTTTAGATGTTAAAGGTATACTTCACGCAAAAATGAAAAATGTGTGTATGCATTATACTTCAGAGTTTTGAATGCTGGTAGAAAAAAAGGGTATACTTCCATCAAGGATAATGTGGCTGTAGAATTGGAACTAAAGTAATTCATACATGAATTATTGTTTTTTTAGGGGAGTTTTCAATTAAAATGGGTTAGTGTACTCTTACTGTACAATAAAAGCATCAAAACTATTAACACAAATGTTTGGAAAAGATTTCTGGTTTTGTATAATCAATTTTGGTGACATAACTGTAAGTAAATGTGTATATAATTAATTATGTTTTATAGCCTATTTAGCACTTCAAATATACTTTATCTTTTCTAAAAGTCACTTGTCAGTGACATATTACCATTAGGCATTTGGATAGAAAGCATTTGTTGTGAATTAATGTTCAGAGTGAAACAGTTACCCTTCCATCTTGGTCTTTTGGTAGAACAGCATGCATTAACAAGTAAAAATGGGGAAAAGAGTGAGAGAATCCAGAGCTATTCAAGGCCTTGATGAACTCCTCCAAAAGTTTATTAAGGAGAAAGGAACAATGTAAACCAAAGGCTTCAGGCAACCGGGCTGACAATTTATAAACTCACGGCCATTGTGGCCCAAGGCAGATGCATGAATACCTTTGAATAGGCCCCCTCAAATTGACACGATGGAGGCAGACAACAGAAAAATGCTAAAAAAGAAAGGTTTCTCCTAGGCCTTGCAAAGCCAAGCCCTAGCCTAGTTCTAATTCTTCAACCTTGCATTAATGTAAATCTGCGGTGGGATGGGCTGGGCCTTTGAGTGTTGCCGTGGTCGAGTCAATGTGGCAGGTTTTACTGGTCTTTTTGGTGTGTCGTACGCCCACTGCGGGCAGCAGGTGTCTCGACATTCTGAGTGAAATATGTAAATTAGGAGAGAGGGCGGGAGAGCCATTTACGTCTGCAACTCTTGGTCATTTCACTAGGTACATGCCCACCAGTTAAATATGTGATAGGCATAACATTGGGCCCCCAGTTAGCTTCCTATGTACTGTCAAAACCCTAACGCTAAATAGTCTAAATTAGTGGTTTTCAAAAGTTGTTCATTTTGGGTCACAACAGTACAACAATATAAATATAAATGACAATTTATTAATAACTAATTGCACTTTGACAGCAATGTCAAAATGATCTCACCCACGGCAGCAAGCTATCTGAGAGCTAGAATAATGGGCTACAAACACCAGTTGTATCACTGAGATGATGACTTATGCTGAATCGAGGCCAGACATTCTCCCCCAACTCTCATGGGAGGTGTTCGGATTTGTGCCGCAATAGGCTGTAGCAGGTGTCGCATTAGGAGCACAATTAGCTGACATGAGTTGTTATTGGTCCCTGGGTGCACACCTAGAGATGCTGTGCTAGGTATCAGTGCTGTTAAAGTCTAACCAGTGTGCTCTTTACAGTCCAAGTGCCATGGAGACATTAGAGATCAAGGCATCAGAGAAACAAACACACTGAGTCTTTCTCTGAAACCAGCAAAGGAATTCCATTTCCTTGCTAGTTTAACAAAGATATTGATAAACAAATGTTAGCCCTGAAAGGAATACCTTAACCAAAAACAATAATTAGTATATTAATTACACACCCTTCACAGCCTGGAAGGCTGAAAGAGAAATGGTTGTACTTCAATGTAACATTTTTGATACAATGGAGGCTTGTCCAGTGAAATGTTGCTTTAGCATTCTGATCTTTCACCATGATGCTGATATCAAACGTAAAGCTGCTGTAGGTAGGATTTGAGAGATGCAATGAGAGCTAGCTAAAAAAAAAATCAACAACCCAAAAACCCTCCTCCACTCCCTCCCTCCCTCCCATTGCAAAGTGCAATTGACAAACCTGTTGCAGCTGTGTGTGCGCTTTCATGTAATTGACAGGCAAGGTAGATTCACTGGACCAATAAGGGAAAAGATCGGTCAGAAATCTCTGGGAGCCTGGCAAAATCTAAATCAACTTACAGTATATAGAGACAGGGGCCATCAACTAGAGCAGATATTCTCATAGAGCATTTGACTCACTCTTGCTCATCACTTTTTCTTGCCAAAAGGCTAAAAGAGCCACCAGGGAACAGAGATTAGCATTCTCTGCAGCTTGAAGATAGTTTCCTGGCATTACAGCATGTCTATAAAGATTTCTTCTGAATTCTTCTGTTGTTACATTTTTAGATCCCTTTTGATCTGATTGCTGATTAGTTTACTTATTTATTTGTTTAAAATATCAGTGATATCAGTGACCTCATTTATCCTCAGTGGTCATTAAAATTCTGAATGCAATATTGAAAAACTGGGGCCATCCGAAAACTAAACAATTTTTAAATTAACACCATGGCCCAGTGGACTTGGAAATCACCATCAAGCCATGGCACTTATGGCCATAAAATTGTCAATTTTCTGCGCCTTAGCTGTTTTTCCCTTGGTATCTCTCTCCTCTGTTTTATTTATGTGTGTGTGTTTGCCATCATACACAAAGGATACAAACACGTTCCCAGAGTGTTGGAAATCAGAAATGTGCCACCCTTTCCCTGTCTTCCCACCTACTGTGAATGTGATGTCCATTGAGTAGGAGTAAGTGTGTGAGTAGCCATTTACATTTACATTTACATTTACAGCATTAAGCAGACGCTTTTATCCAAAGCGACTTACAATTAGTACATTTGTCAACAATTGAACCGGTTAACCACCAGTTTTACA
>JAOEHI010043820.1:1378-13417 GCA_025447815.1 Percopsis transmontana
TGTGTGTGTGTGTGTGTGTGTGTGTGTGTGTGTAAATGAAGGTTCCATCTGCGGAAACAGTTTGGAGGAGAGACTGGCGCTGGGGGGGGAGTGACTTCTGGGTTTGAGTGTAAATAAGCAACCCCTCTCTCTGTATATCTCCAGTATATTAGTCTATGCTACAACCTGTTTGCATTCATCAGGACGTCTCTGTTTGCCCGCTTGTGAATCTGTCCTTCTGTCATGGCCTTGGCGTCGGGGGGGGGGGTGTTAGAGGAAGTGAGTGTTGATAGGGGGGCTGTGGGTGGGCTCCGACAGCTTTCAATCACTTGAGGTGAAAGCCCCCAACCGCCAGTTTCTTACACAAGAAGGTGGACGTGAAGAAAAGACGACGAGGCAAGTCTGTATGTAATGTAGGTCCTAATCTTGCAGTCGTTCTAATTCTATTAGAATTATGACCTATCCTGCTTGCGCGCCATCATGCTCCTAGGTTTACAGTTTAGCCGTGGTTAGTGGCAGTGCAGAGAGGTTTCTTCCGTGTGAAGAAGGCCACCCAAATCTGACCTGGTTAGGATTTTTATATTGCTTCTCTGAATGTGACACAAGTATGGACAAGGTGATTCACATGTATGTTAATAGGGGAGGCGGTTTCGCTGACGCGGTCAATGACCTTGTAGACATTTTTATTTTTTAATTTTTTAAACCGAAGGGCAGAGCTGCGCAGCGAAGATGCCGCAAGTAATGTTCAGTGATCAGGTGGCGGAGGAGCAGATTGTTTGATTTGCATATAATTTCAGGGGTTTTAATTTTCCATGCAGTACAATGTCCTTGTCTGTGTTGTCCCTGCATTTTGAGAGCTGTGACGTGTGTTTGTGACCCAGCAGAATGGGGTTGATTAAGGGCACGGTCATGATGCATTTCTCAGTAGCCTTTACAAGTCGGGGAGATATTATTGTCTTATAGAGAAATTTTGGCACCTTTTTTTTAAGGTGGCTTTTATTTTTGTAAACCAAAATGTTTTTGTTTTTTTATTATTTTCATTGAAATTACTTTGTTGCACTTTTTTTTTTTTTTTTTTCTCTTGCCCAATGTGTTACATGCTAGTTGTTAAATGTGCCAAATAACTTGCTGGGTGCATCCAATGAGAAGCCTCCTCTTCTGAACTTTGACCCTTCTCGCCACAGACTCAGCAACAGCCAACAGACCGTTGTGGCTGCAGCTGTCACGCGCACGCACTCATGCGCACACAGAAACATGCAGGTAGACAAACAGTCGCATGTAAGAACACGAATCTACTCTGCTGGTAGAAGATTGGAGTACTGGTATGTTTTTTGAAGGGTACAAAACTGTGACCAAATGTTCCATGGTGTGTGTGTGTGTGTGTGTGTGTGTGTGTGTGTGTGTGTGTGCGCACGCGCACGTGTGTGTAGTGTTGACTTTCCATGACACAGCCATCGGACTCTGAGAAACCATACTGTTCTCTGCTTGTTCCTGATAGATTTCTTTCATGTCGTCCGTATGTGTGCGTTGTGAGTGTGCACACGCATGTGTGCTTACATTCACTTTTGTGCGTTTATTCTGTTGATGTTTTTGTAATACACCGATCCTCTGCTCAAACACATGCTCAACACAAATTTAAAAAGGATGGCATATAGGAAAAAAAAAATCAAAGTATATATAAATATATGTGTATATGAAATGACAAAAATGCTCTAGGTTTATTTAAAAGATTTAATGTAGAAAACAAAATTGTTTCGGGGAGGTTAGGGGTTTTGATGTGAGTGTAATTGTTTTGTGGTGAAGACTTCAGCTCGAATCTTGCACATAAAGACTTTAGATATTGTACCTGCGCGTTACAGATGATTTTTGTTTAAATACCGGATTCCTGCTCTTTCATATTTATTGCGTGTTTGGGAAGTTCCTTCCTGCCACGTCTATGAGCTCACAACTGAGATCTCGCTGTAGAAATACTCCGGTTTACACCCATCAGATAAATGTTTTTTGTTTTTCATATGCCACAAACAAAAACAAATACTACTGGTTATCATTGAGGCTATGATGATACTGATATATTGATAATATTCAATGATTGTTATTAAATTGATTTTATTTCAATGATTTTTGTTTTCAGGGTAGGTAGGAACATGTTGGACTGGTTGTAAACAGTTCAGAAATAAAAATCCTTTTTTCGTGTTGCCCTGTGTCACAGTTGCTTACATTAAATGTCATATTTTGTCATTATCATACATGTCAGAGTGATTCATTCAATATCTCACTGTAAAGCTGGCTTCATATTGGCTCTAAAGACCAGTCGTGCACCCGCAATTAACCATAAGATTATGGTGTAAGTGAAAATCCCATTATGTGATATTGCAATGTGATTCAAATGGTCTCTATATTCTGGGAAGTATAGGGTTTAGTCTAATCCTACATTGAAAACCAAGGTATTACACAATCTGTAATATTTTTTTAGTATTATTTTGGCGCCATGGTGAAATATGCAAAGTGTGACACAATTTATACTTCATGCAGATACAGATTTTTTTTTTTTTTAATGGACCTGTAAAATTGCAGCCATTGAAAACACATACAGTACATGTTAAACAGTATGAAAACAGGATTTTATATATTTCATATATTTCAATATATTTCATCTTCCTTTATCTCCGGGGGAACATAACCCACTCATTCAAATGCCTGAAGCGATGTGAATAAATTCACTTAAGTCTTATGAGAAAGTGTGAACGATTTGTTTTCTGTCCCGTCCCGACCATTAACGTGAAACGGCTTCTTAAATAGGTCTAGTTCTGCCTGCTAAACTTTTAATTGTTGTCAGGTCATGCACTTCTAGTAATACAGTGTGGTCGCGCATGGCAGGGTGCGTCCACCAGGGGCGGTAGGCTAAAGTAGCCAATTTCCTAGTGGGCGTGATGTAAAGGCTAGTGAAAGCTTTTATGTAAACTTGTACTTTACTCACAGCTGAGGATAGAGAAATATGATTCCAAACAAGTGTAGGCTTAATATAAGCTGGTAATTAATGTTAAAAATTTTGACAACAGACATTAAACGAAGAACAAGGAGGGGGGGGAGATTGAACAGATCTAAAGATTCAAGTTTGTGAGTTCTCTATCAACAGTTGACACGTTAGCTCTGCGTTAGCCTTTTTTTATTATTGTTTAGCATCTATTGTGCCTTAAAGATGCCAAAACGTATACATTCCCCTCTATACACATTAACACCCTTTCTCATCTCATCATATTCGTCCATCTTATTTTGTGCTCTCTCCTGACTTCAGCAGGCTCCACCTTCACTCAGCTGGAGCTGTCAATCAACCTAAACAGAAGTGCACATGTGCTCTGTCCTAACATATCACAAGTCACCTCTATCACCAGACTATTCTTAGACTTGGCCTCTTGACATTTATTGAAGAAAAAAATACTGCATCCTACATATTGTCAATAGTAACGTCTTTGACCTGGTTCTTTTGTTTTCCTAACTCCCACTGTTTTTCTCTTACTCTGTCAACTGCCATCTTCCTCCCAGTTCTCCAAACTGGGTAGTATCGCCTATCACCTCCCCCTGCCCATAGATATTTATAGAGGAATCATCTGTCAACCTAGCTACGTTGCTTATCTATGTGTGTGTGTGTGTATGTGAGAGAGACAGAGAGAGAGAGAGAGCGAGAGAGAGACAGATTGGCAGGGTGTCTGTTTGTGTCACTCTATTTCTGACTGCTTCAGCCTGTCTTGCCCAGTGTGTGTCTCTTGGTGTTTGTGTGGCGGGGGGCTGTGGATCTCTCATTTGGCCATACAGGACTGCCATTAAATCAATCTGGAGTTCATGTACTAAACAAAGGTATGTCACTATTGTTTTTATTTCTGTAATGTGTCCATTATTCACAGATTAAACTAGACTAGAGGTGGTTTTTGTGAGGATTTATTTATGGATTAGTTCAGTAGGCTGAGAGGGCCTGGTTGGGTCTGCTGGGTTACAGATGCTGGGCGGGATTTGACATGGGTGTCACCCAACTGTAGCAAACAAGGTAAAACACAGTTACAGCCAGCATCTGTTTTCTTTGCCCATTTATTGTGTGTTAGGCTTGTGAATATATATATACTGTATTTGTTTGTTTGGTTTTGTTTTTTGTTTCTCAGATTGAACAATAGAAATAACATTCTAGAGATGTCTTGTGAAAGTTGTGTATCAGCACAAAAACAGATATATAGATATAAACTACCACATATATAAATTACCACATTGGCCGTGTAAAGCTAATATAATTGTACTGTACACTTTGAGTCTGTTAAAGTAAATGTAATGGAAAACGTATTTATTGTTCATTCAAGCAATAAGAATTGTCTAACTTTTCTTTTAGTGTTTCATACATCCCAAAGATGTAATTTTATCATGGCCATCGTTTTGGCCAAAATTGAAATCATTAATGTTTTGCTGTTTCTTGGTTTGGCAGGTACCATGCAAACAGACCTGTTCGCTTCACTATTCAGACTAGTCAGTAGAAGTTGATAACTTGTTTACAAAACCTAAACAACCAGAAGGCCTTCAGGAAGGACTGTTACTCCAGTTTGCTTTGCCAATTCTAATTTACGGCATATTCCACTCTGAGTTTTTAAAGGGCTTTCATTGGCACTTCTACTTGAATAGAAGTGCCAATTAGGAAATAAGGCAAGAACAGGAAACATTTAGAAATGATTAGGCAATTATAGTAAGTATAATAAGAGCAGATAGGCCCTGCGATCTTGTCTGTGTACAGAAGTGCGAGAGAGCAAGCTAGTACACACATACTGTATGCACAGTTGTGAAACATGGAATCGTGCCATTTAATGCACATGTGTATGTGTGTTGAAGCCCAGAGAGGGGCAGCATCAGTCTGATTCTTATATTCGCACTGTACCTGGATAACAAGGATATGTAAAGTCACCGTTACACTAGTAACCTATTAAGGCTACGTAGACAGTTTCAATAGATTAGTCCCTAACATTTTATTGATGGCATGTACCAACAAATTAGGTAAGAACATGTAATGTACAGTCCAAAATTTTTTAAGGTAAGATGTATTATTATGTATTAGCTTTTGAAGAGTAAAGGGAGAATAAAAATACTGCAATAGAAATATACAGTATATATACTATAGACCTTATAGCAACACACACACAAATCAGCACTGAAAATGTGGCAAACGTTAGATACTTAGTGTTTGTGTGTGTATACGTGGACTGCAGTATGACTGATGGGTTGGTAGCCAGTGACATTCTGTAAGGTGTGATAAAACGAGGGGTGCGACCTAGTGATTTTATTTATACCATTATGTTGTCAAGTTCCCTGTTGTTAAAAAATATGGTGCTGCCTCACATTTGAACCCAATTTTCTCACTCAATCTCTCTCTCTTACTTACTCTCTCACTGCCCTGGTAATCTCTCTGTCCCCCTCTCTCTCTCCAATCATCAGGTTCACAGTGTAACTGCTTGTCTTTCTCCGCACATCCTACCCTCTCTGACATCACACCTGGCTGACCTCCGCTTCACCCCTGAACCCATTCCCTAGAAACAGTCCCCATGGCGCTGTCGTCACGCTTAAAACTATGGGAGAAGAAGGGAGGTGCAGAGATTGGGCACGCCGCATAACCCCGATTGCGTGTGTGTGTGTGTTTGTGTTCTGTACTGGGACCGGACACTAACCCACTTTGTGTTGAGTCAACCTTCTATTCTAACCTTCTATTGTAATGCAGAATTGTCCTATCTGTTCGCTATGACTCATATGTTAGTCATGGTTTGGTGATGCATGTTTAGTGATTTGCGTGTTATGTTCTGGTAGGAGTCATATTTACTTTCACCCCATGTTTCACCCTATCTTAAATTACCTAGTGGATACAATTATCAATAACTATGCTCAATAACAACAGCTTAGACAGTTCCTGATTTTGTGACAGAGGCAGTCATTTAAATTGGGGAGACAGATATTACCAGAGCTGTACATTGAACCTTTACCATTATCCCTGTTGTGCCAGCAGGTGTTAGCCGTTAGCTAGATTTCTGTCTATTTTGCATGACCATATTAGTGATTGCAATCAAGCAATTACAGTATATACCCCTGTTAGCAATTATTTAATCTTTCTGTTTAATCCCTCCATCCCTTCCTTCTCTCATCCCTCCATCCCATCACAGATAAAGGAGGAGAAGACGCCGGTGGTCACAGCTGTTCCGCCTCCACCAATCTCGGTAGTGCCAGGAGGCTTTCTCAAGCAGCTGGTCAGGGACTCTGAGAAGGAGACCAAGCTAAAGGAGCCAGAGGTCAAAGAAGAGAAGATTGTGGTGCGTTGCTCTACCTCCATTGGGGATACTTCGGTCTAAAGGGTCTATAATTGTTACATTACAGTTTGAGAAACATTTGTGTTGTCTTCCTTCTAGCCTAAACTGAGTGACAACCTCGTACAGCAGTTCCTCCTCCCCGACCAGACTCCTCCAATCCTGGAGGCGGAGATGTCGCTCCGGGCAGGGCAATTGGTCAAGGGCGAGCGCTGCCAGCATTCCAACCAATCAGAACGCAAGACCTCATCTCCGAGGGGCACCGTCTCTCCTGGGTTTAATAATAAACAGGAAATCAAACAGGATGTGACCCTGGAGCCGCCGAAACACCCACAGGAAGTGAGGGCAGATAGAGGGAGAGTGTCAGAGGGCGAGAAGACACCAGCCGCCAAGCAAATAAGAGACAAGACGGAGGTGGTGAAGGTAGAGAAGAAAGTGGAAGCCATAGAGGAGAGACAGGAGCCTGAGGGAAGGCAAGCAGACAACATTATAGAGCCTGAGAGGAGAGAGGTACACCTGTTTATGTATTCAAATGAGTTACTGATGGTTTAAAGGTACACAGCTCGAATTGTGTCTGGGATCGCCCCTTGTGGTGGAAACTAGAAATACAAAAGCGTTGTTATTTTGGTTTAAAACATTGATAGCGCTTGCCCCTCCCAGTGGTTCGCACTCCCCTCTACTCTTCCCTGTGCAATACTCCTAGGTTCAAACTGTTTCCCACCCCTCCTCCAACAGCCATGCATACCCTTTCATGCACAATTGTGTTTCAGATTATGAACACGGTGCTGGGGTGGAAATTTGGGGTTCTGGGGGCGCTATAATGCGATCGAGGAGTGTACCTTTAAAGTTTCGTATTTTGTTTGCTTCTTTGTTTTTACAAAAAATAATGTTTGCTTCTCTTTTAAGGTGAGAGATGTTTGGTATGAAGCTGGAACTGTGTGGTATGTCCACAAGGACGGCTTTAGCCTTGGTAAGATATGACTAATATTAAGATATTACAACTCCCTACATTGGGTGCTGAACGGTTCATAGCACATTGCTTGTCTGCGCAACGCCTGTTTGGTCTGCATGACTCACAAAGTGCACAAATGCACCGGTAAAAGTATCCGTATTCATATTGATCGTGAGCTGGCAGAGCGCCTGACAGGACCATAGGGCCTGAAGTAAAGATAATGTGACGGTCACATGTTTAGGGCACATGTTGATCTGATCTCGGCAATAATAATAGGCTACATAGACGTTAATTTAAGAGCGGAGAGCAGAGGCACTCTACAGACGCACTCTTTCCAGAAATGTTTGGAGTAGTATTTGATTTTTTATTTGATTGACATTAGATAACTACTCCAAATGTTGTAGTACATAATTCACAAACTCTAGCTAGCAATATATATTTCAAATTGAGACTCTTTTGAACCTAGATACTTGCACTAGGAAATAGCCTACTGGTATTTGACTTTAGCAGCAAATAGTATGCTACAAAAAAGATTTGTAAACCTACTTTATTTGAAGAGGAAATCCATTCCCATATCCCCCTGAACAAATATGTTTATTACTCTTCCATGGAATTCCTCCATTTTCAATGTGAGTTGGTTAAGGCTTTCCTTTTCAATAGAAGCCAGGGCCAATGAGGACAGTGAGTCTGCTCTGCTCTACTCCAATTGTGTCTGTACGCCTTGATGTGCTTTAAAGCAGAGAAAGTCCTTTCTAAAGATGCAGTGGTAGCTGGAATTGTTCAAACCAGACACGTTTCCGCTCAGGTTCAGTTCATGTCGCTGACGGGCCAGATGAATGATTATGACAACACCCTATATCCATTCGCAGCCACACAGCCATTCATACCATTCCTTTAAGAACCTCCTTGTAATTTTCTGCCCCTTAGCTGTTGTAATTCTAGATCAGATGTTGGGCTGCCTATTTTCAGAATTTTCTAATTTTCTTCCAACGATAAGGTGAAAAACGGTTTAAACTGCGATAATGAATTTGACTCCTTCCATGATTTAAACGTTCTAGCGGGACAGGGGAACTGAACTAGTACTAGTAGCTAAACAATTTTGATTGACAGGGAGCGGCACAAAGACCATGTGTTTTTCTATACAGAGCGACATAACCACGCCACCAAAAGCACAGAGAGCTTGTGCTTTTACATAGCCATTTGTAAGAATATGTAAACGGACTACGCATGCGCCCAACCGTCTGTTTTGCAATTTGCTGGACCAGGGGGAAATGCAGTGCTTTTTCCCGCCACCTTTTTGAGGTGCAGAGCCTGTGAAGAGCCAATCAATTTGCCTTATTCACCTACTACGTCACCATCGTAAACCAAAACGAGGCTGAGCACAGCCACTGCAGATTATGCGAAGTTGCGAACATATTTCTTGATTAATTAAACTAAATCTAAATAAAAAGAAATGGAGCAATTAAAATTAATTACAGCTGACAAATCAATAATCACTGCAAAAAAAATGGTTCTCCTCGTGTAACGGCCCGTCTCCTGGTATCTCCTCCATGCTCTTGCGACTGTACTGGGAGACACAGCAAACCTTCTTGCGACAGCATGTATGGATGTGCCATCCTCGAGGAGCTGGACTGCCTGTGCAACCTGAATGGGCCTGAATCGCTGCAGGTACCGCCTCATGCTACCAATAATGACAAAGGCAATAGCAAAACCCAAAACTAGAGAAGAATCAGTCAGGAAGGAGAGAGCAATTGTCTGCAAAACCATTCCCTTTTGGGGGTTGTTTTGCTGTTGCCTCTCCAGTGCCCAATAGCCAGAAATTAAGCCTGAATGACTCAGCAACTTACACTCCATTGGAGTACACCCCTTGGATGGGCCACTGTAGTCTGTCCTACTCATCAGGTCCCATAGTTCATTAAAAACTATTACAAATCTTTAGTAAGACTTGAGTCATAACCTTCCAATCCCAGAGTACACAAACTAACCACAAGGCCACCGAGCTACAGTTTACATTTACATTTTCAGCATTTAGCAGACGCTTTTATCCAAAGCGACTTACAATTACATTGTTCTATTACATGGAGCCGGTAGGGGTTAGGCATCTTGCTCAAGGATGCTTACAGGTAAGCTGACTCCGGGGCTTGAACCCACGACCTTCTGGCTGGGAGTCCAACACCCAGACCACTATACTATCCTGCCCCCAGCTAGCCATTTATGTTAATTATATGTTAGTATGCCAGTATATTGTGACCTTTGACAGTGGGCCTGGACAGAGAAGCTCACAGTTCTATTAGATTGTTGCTCCCTCTTAATCAGATTCCTTTGATTATTTAAACACAATCTCCGGTAGTCTGCGGGGCTGCTCACGAGGCACAATGCAGTATCTAGTTCTCAACTCAGCGTGGCCTACATCTCCACTGATCCGCTCCGCAATTCATCCATCTCTCTGATTCAACCGACACTCCCCAGCCATCCAGCTACTTAGTGCGCTGCCATAATCCCATTACACCTTCATATGCCAACGCAGCCTGTGACCCCAGCCCTGCTCTGTTACACAGCGGGATCAGAGAGCTCCGCGCACAGAGCTCTCTTTGACAGATGCGCAGACATGCACACACACACAGACACACAGACACACACACACACGGGACTGCACATACGCATGCATGCGTGCCCACGCTGAACTGTACACCGCCCATACACTGAGCTGCGGATCAACGCTTTGCAGAATCAGAATAAAAGATTTAATAAAGGCTGGTGAACCACATACCAAAGACGGGAACACATTATAGCCTGCCGGTGTTAGGCCGTGTTGCATACTGCGAGGATATGACCGGATTTATTGTAAGTCCTCTGTAATTCAGTTTAACAACTAAATATTAACAGGGGAGGCCCCTTAAAGCTTTGCTATTGGCCAGGTTGCTCCAGAGTTGTGCTTTGATTAATGAGCTGTCTGCTGCCTGCAGCTACCCAGCTGAAGCCAGACGAGGGCACACCTGAACTCCCAGAGGGCCGTGTGAGGATTCGGCTGGAGACCGATGGATCACTGCATGATGTCACTGAGTACGAGATTGAGAAGGTAAATGGAACTGCTGGTCTTTGAGCTGCCCGTTTCTTATGTGTTATCTGCGGTCGCCCTCTCGCCGCTGCTTGTTTCCTGTGACAGAACACCCTTCCATAAAGCTACCCTCTCAAACTTTATCTTATAAATAAATGTCCATTTCACTGCTGTTTATCACTGATTGAGGTGATGTAATAGGGGTTCAGCCGACTCCCCATTAATTGACAGTTTTGACAAAATGACCTGCCTCAAACAGCCGTGGTTGCTGTAGGTTGTAATACTGTAGGCTAACATCTTCTTGGAATGTAATGAGTGTATCTTCATCTTTAATGTTCTTCTCTCACCGTGTGTCTCCCAAAGTGTAACCCTTCAGAGCTGGACCTGTGTGAGGACCTGAGCGACATGCACAGCGTCAATGAATGCGGTGTGCTTCACATCCTCACCAGTCGAGCCAAAGCCAGCCTGTCCCTTACGCACGCAGGGCCCAACCTGGTAAATGTCTGGCCCCCCTCCCACCCGCACAGCAAGGTAAGCTCCCCGCCGCGCAGAAAGGACGGTTAGCGCTAGCTAGCCACCTGGCTCCCATCCTGTCGCTTTAAACGCCTCTTTGTCCAGACGCCAAAATCCCGGCGGGGGGAGTGCATGTGGGACGCCCCCCCGGCCCTCGCCGCCCTGGTGAAGCGGGTGTACGTGTCGGTGGTGGGAACCAGGAGGGATCACAGCGTCTGCGCTGTGGGACGCAGCGGAACGGGCAAGACGACGGCATGCCAGGCCTTCACGTACGCCCTCCTCAAACAGGCTGGAACCACCAGGGACAGTATTAGTGGTGGGTGCCAGGGTCAGCAGCCCTCTGTACTCTTTAACATGCGGCCATTTGGATTTTTGATTTAATGACAAGCTAATGCTAATGCCTTAGCCTGGTGTTTTCATTAAGTGGCCCCCTTACAAAAGCTAAAATTCTTAGTTAATTTTGGGGCCATTGCATTACAGGGAAGTTACAAATTTGGTCGGAAAACGGTTTTGTCATAATATTTAAAGGGACACTGCTTGATTTGTGTCTCTTGTGAATCACTCTTGACGTTGAAACCAAAAATGTTGTTGTTTTGGTTCGACATACACTTGTGTTTCAACATAAACCGTGATCTGGGATATAACTGTGGGGTTCTGGGAACACGGGAAGCTCTGTGTCATTACTAGGACCTATCTGGTTGCATGTGTGTTGCAGGGGAGCGCGTGCAGGCGATCTTCACCATCCTGAAGTCCTTCGGCTGCGTGAGTTCTCAGCACAGCGACGCCTCCTCCCGCTTCGCCATGGTCCTGTCTCTGGACTTCAACCACGCCGGCCTAGCTTCCGCTGGGCACCTGCAGGTAAACAACACACACACATACACACACATTTACACACACCTGCTTCCGTATCTTCCCCCTCATCGTTCCTCATCCCTCCCTCCATCAGACTATGATGCTGGATAAATGGAGAGTGTGTCAGAAGACAGAGGGAGAGAGTAATTTCCTGGTCTTTTCTCAGATGTTGGCAGGACTCAGCACAGAGATGAGGTATTCTCCTCCTCCTTTCTTCTCTATCTCCCACACACACACACACACAAATAATCCTTTGTTAAAGCAGCTATGAGGAGTTTTCCGCTATTTATACCAGTCTCCATGTTATGTGATGCATCTATGTGTCCGACATACACGAAGGCAATGAGATTGTCTGCGGTAAA